>BPLR01008666.1:0-46704 GCA_021605095.1 Caerostris extrusa | reverse complement strand
AGGCATGAAAAGAAAAACATTATTTATTTACAATATCATTGGAAAATGTTTCTTTGATTTAATATTTACAATAAAACCTCAAAATTGTAACCATGAATAATAATATATGTTGGATAGCATTGAAGAAGTGATAGGCAAATAAATGCTTCCAAAGATGCCAGGCAACGGCACACTTAAACTGCAATTGATAGTTGAATTTCATAAAAGAAAACACAGAGTAAGAATAAAATAGAGTGCATAGCATTTTTTTTTTTTTTTTCTCCAAAAAAAAAAAGCTGACAGGTTTCAGTTGGTATATTATGCCTGGCTGTTACAAAAATTTGTTTGAAAGTGTTTGTTCCTCAACGCATCACTTACAACCATACATTATACAAAAATGTATGTTTTAGTAAACTGCACCACCCTTCAAAATTCATTTCATAACAATGACCATTGAATTACTCTGTATATAGATATAAAACTGAATTTAGTTACTATAAAATACTTAAAATATTAATGTTAGATAATAAATTAGACATGTTAATGAAAAGGGATTTTTAACAGAAAGATGCATTCATCCTGAAAATTAGTCTTTATATAGATATTAAAAGTACTTATTTTTAGAATTGATATTTTATAAGAAATACAATTTTATTTCTACATATAACATTTAAAAAAATAAAATATTGAATGTATATATTTTTCGAGTCTTTTCTTATTGTTATGTTTCATTTGAAGTAGTTTATAAATATTTACAATCACCTTTTCTAAGAATGTATATTCTTAGTTCAACGAGTTTTATCATGTGAATTTTCAGTCATTTAAAACAATGAATTGATGATTCTTAATTCATAAATATAAAACTATTATCTAAAAGTATTAATTTTAATCCAAAATACACAAGATGAATCTACTGAAATATTCTAATCTAATCTAAGTATAGATATTAAAATAAATTTCCATGAAGAATACTTGAAAAATATATGCATTACAATGGCTTAATTACTATGTTGAAGTTACATAAATAATGTATAAAAATTCAAATTTAATACTTTTGAAGAAAAAAAAGATTCATTAATACTGTAAAAATAATTTATTTTCTGCAATAAATAAACAAACTGTTTTTATGGCAATATCACAGGTAAGAACGTGTTAATACATGCATATTAAAAAAAAAAATTGCTAAATAATTTTAATAAATGTATTTCCTAAATTCATTTAAATATCAAAATAATTCTCTATATTATGTCATTATAGCTCTGTTTTAATAGATTTTAATTTATTACATTGACCATAGATATCATCATCTCCATAACACAAAAATTGGGCAAGATCTTTTCCTTCTTTACATTCATCGTACATATCTATCTCTCCTGCTTCTCCAACGTAATAAAAACACATTTCTCGTAATCTAAAAAGGTTAATATAAAAATTAGCCAATATCATGTAGGATCCAAGGATGAAGAATTATAAAATACAGCAAAAAGCATGTTTTTAAATTTTTAAATGTTTATAACTAACAAAAAAAGAGTGTGGACATTATATATATTACTGCAAGCTGTAAATTATTTTATGAACATTTTTTATGAAATAATTTTTTAAAAATTCTAAATCAAATTTAAGATTTATTAGTTAATACTTTTGAATAAATTTATGAAAGAAAAAGTAGAAGTCATTTATAAGGAAAGATTTAGTATTTACCACTATTACCAAAATTTTTTACTTGCAAATATAATTTATATTTCCATATCCATTTAATTATTTTTTTAGTAGGCTTAGCATGATTTTTCACTTTCTGATGAATAATATATTTATTATTTTACTTAAACTCAATTATACAAATGCAAATTTAAAAAATAATAGCATCAAATAAATGCAAAAATTATAAAAAGGATCGCTGTATACTAAAATGATCAAGTTAATAAACTATCAGATAAAAATGTTTCTTAATAAAGCATTTTTTTTACATTTTTAAAAATAATTATGATGTACCTATTTATATAATTTAAATATATTTATGATGTACCTTGAAAACTTACTGAAGCAATAATTTTTTTAAAATATCAAAAGGATATAAAATACTAGCTAAAGCATATTATTTTTAATATAGAATATATTTTATATGAAGAACAGCATCAAGAAATCGGATGTTTTTTTCCCCAACTAAAAGTAATTAAAATGCATTCAAATTTCTTATTTAAATATTTTTATTAATGATAATTCTAATTATTTATCTTAGTTTTGAAATGAAATTTTGATATAAACATTAAATTTTAAAGGTATTTTGATGTGGAAAAAATTGTAAATAAATGAAGAGTAGATAAAGTAATTCTTTTCAATCTTAAAGAATGGATCCCTCAAAATTCAAATACTTTGATTCATTATGATGAAGCATTCCTCATCGTATTCTCTTTTAATTCTTACATTTCATGATGATTAAATTGTTCTTTTTTGTTATACTTTAATATTTATTCTCTAACACTGTTTAAATTTAATAAAAAGCAATTCAGCTTATAATTTTGAACTTATTTCTAATTATGAGTCATATGATAGTTTACATGTTATGCTGAGACAATTAATATTACATTATATAAGTTACTCTAGTTATCATGAGCTGAAAAAATAAAATATAGAACAAATGAGAAATATTGTGGCCTTTTAATTAAAATGTTTAATTCCAACTAAGATAATACAGGATCACAAAAATCATATTAAATGGATTAGACTTCAGTAAAGAGCTAGAATTACTAACACATATATTTAAGTAAATTTTAAAAAACATGTATAATTAGTAATATTTAAATTGTTCCTTCATATAAATAAAAATTTGGTACTTACGTATTAACGCCACCGCAGCTACAGATTTGGGAGTTTTTAAGTGGCGCCAATCTACACTTAAAATTTTTGTGACAAATAATAAAATATATAAAACACTTTATTTAAAACCATAACATTTTCAAATTCAAAACTCTTTATTTAAAACAAGTAGTCAATCGGTTTGAGGAAAATGGCCCGATATAGAGTTTAACATAGATTCAAAACAGTCTCTATTTTGGCGCATTGGCAGATCTTTGTGGCGCATTAGCGTAGCTTCTGCTGCAGTGGCATTAATACGTAAATACCATAAATTTTATATACCTATGAGGCCATCTGCCACCCATTTGAGTCATGCCCATGACTTGTTCAGTTTCTAAACCTGGCCCAGATAGCCGATTGACACTGTTCACTTTCTTCACCCCATAGCTGTAAAATAAGAGGGAAAAATTAGCATATATAATAGTATATAAATAAGTTACAATATTAAACTTTTTATTATAGATGTCTTTTAG
The DNA here is from genome assembly GCA_021605095.1 of Caerostris extrusa. Classification (NCBI taxonomy): domain Eukaryota; kingdom Metazoa; phylum Arthropoda; class Arachnida; order Araneae; family Araneidae; genus Caerostris; species Caerostris extrusa. The sequence goes on along the minus strand of BPLR01008666.1, from coordinate 43,396 downwards.
TTTGCACTTGTAACACAAATTGATTTAAATACAATTAAGTTCACTTAATTTATGTAGACATTTTTTTCAAATATCAAAGAATAGAAATATTACTCATTGAATCCTCTGTCACAAAGAGATTCTCTAAAATGTCCAAAATTTCATAATGCTGCAAATCAGATGATCTTTTTGCCTTTTGCTTTGGTAAAGGCTTGCTGAATCTAAAGTAAAATATTGAATAAATAATAAATGATTTATTTTTAAAAATTTAAATGGAAAAAGAAAAATTAAATGGAAAAATATAAAAATAACAGTATATTTTATAAAACTATAATATATCATAACAAAGCAAATTTTGAATAGATTTTTTTTTTAATATTTTAATGTTAATTAATATGATACATGAATATTTTTAAAATGTACCATATTTAAATAACTTTTATTACTGTAAATATTATTTAAAATTAATATAATAAGTGAATGACAGTAGACAAAAGAAAACTATAGATATTGCTAACGTGACAATTCTACTTAAAAAAATAATAATAATAATACACTAAATTGATGCAAAAGTTCTAGAATAGCTTATTTGAAAAAAAAAAAAAAAAAACTATTATATAGCAGAATTCAATTCTAAAATTACATAAATAATAATGTTTAGAATGTTTAATTTAAAATAATTAGGCAAATAAAAAGTTACTTGAAAAGAAATAGCTCGACATGCATCACATTTCATATGGAAAGGCATGTGGTTACTGTCTATTTCTTCTTCTGTTAATGTTGGCACAGACATACTAATTTTTTTTTCTTTGGGGATTTCATCACCTGTAACATGACCTGTATTTGAATATCTAATCTTAAATTTTACTCATTTGGAGGAACTGAGATTTGAAGTTTCTATGTATATATTTTTAAAGTTTCATAAATAAATGCACTAAAATATTTTAAATTATTTATAATAATAATAATAACAGATATATGATAAAAAAGAAGGTAATAAAATAAATTTACTTTAATAATAATATATATTATTAAACTTAATCACAATCTAAAACATAATTTTTCTCATTTGAAGATAGGAAAATAGTTTCTTATCTCAAACAAAGATTTTTTTTTTTTCCTTGAATTTATTTTACAATATATTCAATATATATATATATATATAATAACATGTGAGAAATGACAAATTAATAAATAAGCTTATTTCCATTTTATAATTTTGTTTATTTATTTTTTTTTTTGAGATGAAAGGTAATTTTTTTCATAAACTATAGTTTTATTAAATATTAACAAAAACAAAAAAATTTTTAATGAATTCATTATATTTTTTTACAATTTTTTTTTCCACACTTAATTTATATTCTGATAATAAATAAAGTAACAAGATGGTAGAGAGGATAGCTAAAAGAAAAATTCATTATAAAATATTGTTTTGAACAATAAAAATTGAAATAAAAGATACATAATTTTAAATACAAAAATGCTATACATTAAATAACAATTGAAAGGTAATAAGTTTTTGGAGATAGTTTACAAAATTTATCAAGTTAGAAAAATCACATTTTTACTCATTAGAAGTTCAACTATTTGGAATCATTTACTAAGTAAAAATACATCATAAAAAAATTATTTTTACAAAAATTATTTCATTTTATTTATAATCTTTCAAATGAAAATATTTATACATACTCCTTTTTTTAAAATAAAAGTGAACTTAAAAAAAAAAACGTTAATAATGTAATACAAAAGGATTGATAAGATTAATAAATAATATAATCAGAAACAAATAAATTGTATGCAAATGCTACTATTTCAAATGTTGGATATTTTTAAAACAAATTTGATACAAACCGATTGCATAAATGAAACATAAAAATAAAATCCAAATTTGAAACTTTATTTGCGATTTCATATTAAAGCATTGGTTGTTCTTTATTTTCGATTTCATTCACAAATTTCGAGCCGAGTTCTAATTCGTTGTTGGACGAGTTATAGCATCAATTGTAGTAACCATGGTGATATGCACTCTTACTACACAGTGAATGATTAGCAAGTAACACCTTGGTATTAAGTTGAAGGCCAAAAATGCCTAATATATATTTCAATATTATAAATTTAATACTTATATCAGAATTATTCTTAAATTGCTGACAATAATTGTGGAATACTTGTTAATGACCTCTTCAAAATATTTTTATATATAATATGCATGTGGTTTGAATTACCAACAGCCATCTATATAATACACCAAATTTAGTTATTTAAGTAATTTGTGAACTTTGAAAAATTTTTCAGTAATATTTTGTTGCGTTTTTTTAGTTTTCTGCAATACAAATATATTATTTTATACATACAAATATATTAATATATTATTTTTTCATCATTATATCGTAGCAAACTATAGATGAAATATATATTGTTGAATAGCTGAAAGTCAATATTAAACTATTTAAATTCTTTGAAAGATAAAATTTTTAATTTTCTCATTGTATAAATTACAATATTTATTATTTTGCTATTCTATTTGAACCTAAAATTAATCGATATAGATAATTTATTTCATTTTATTGGCAACACAAAAGTATTTGTTTACTTTCTGTGCTCGAATGTCACATAATAAAACAACCTGTGCAAAACCGAAGTTTGACGGACGGGCATAAAAGTTCGAAGAAACCCACGAATAAGGAACTAATTTTATTTATTTCATTATGGGAGGAACTTCATCAACTCCCAAACTTTTGTATAACGCTGAAAAAAGTCTTATTAATGATTTAATTACTAAAAATTGTGTTGTTATATTTTCTAAAACACAATGTATTTATTGTAGAAAAGTAAAAAAGGTATATTTATATGTATATATTTTCTATCTTTTACATTAACCATTCAATTATTTTACTATTATAATTTTTTTTTTTTTTTTTTTTTTGAGAATGCGTGATAAACTTTAATTTTGTTTATTACTTGATTTAAATCTGTTGTAACTATCTAAAAACCCATTTTTCTTAGAAGAATAATTTTTTAAAATTTGTATTATATATTTAATTTAATTTTATTTTATTGTATTCTATTTTAAGTACGTTGACGTTTTCAAATTTGTATTTATTTGAAGTAGATTTATTTTATAATTGATGTATATTCTACATAATGAAGTTAAGTTAATATTTTTTTTTTATAAATGTTAGCAGCAATTGTTTTAAACTATTTTGTTTTGAATAATAATGGTATACTTAACGAAATAAAGTTATAATGATTTTACATTTTATGTTAATTAATCAACTTCAAACATTGGTATTTATTTGCATGTAAATAAAAAATTCAGCAGAATTGAATTATTTAATTTTGTAATTTCAATTTGAATTTCATTAAATAACTTCAATTTTCACATATTATTTATCTTAAAAACATTTGGCACGTCTTTTGAAATTTTTTTCATTTATTTATTTTTTTTTCAGTTATTAACTGAATCTAGTGTACCTTTTTTATCTATTGAACTCGATAAAAGAGAAGATGGAACTAATCTGCAAAATGCACTCACTGAAATTACGGGAGTCAGAACAGTAAGTATTTATCCACATTAGAGCAAAGTTATAATTTTTCCTTTGTCCATCATGTGTGTAATAGTTTCATTTTTGTGTTAACATATTTATCATTTAAAGATAATTCAGAGTCATTGGTAACTCACATGCCTAATGTTCTGAAGGGCACAATCTTATATCTGCTAAAAGCAGGCTTTGTAGTTTCTACATTCAGGAACTAGACTTGCTAGTTGCTGGTTTCAGAAACTAGACTTTTGTTGTTTGGGGGTTTCTTGTATTCAGAAACTAGACTTGTAATTGTCTCATGCTGATTGTCCAATTAACAAGCAATAATTTTTCATGCATTGTTTTTCCCATATGGTACATAAATGCAGGATAGTTATCCCTGAAATTGCTCACTTGAAGTAATAATCTCCATCAGTGAACTTAGCATGGGATACTAATTAAAACTCGATGTCCTTGATATAAAAATATCACCTTAATATTTTTAAATATGAATAGTTGTTTAATTTTTAGAAGTTTAATTAGTTTTTGTTTAATTGAAGATCTCATCAAAATGAATGTTTGCATTTATTTTCATTTCTATTAATATATTTCTGTTATTTTACATTTAAATTCTAAAAATTTAAATGTATTCTAAATTCTAAAAACTGTTAGAATTTTTTTATAAAAATACTTTAAATGTTTTGATTTTGAAAGAAACAGATTTTATTACAATTTAGATACTAAAGTGTTGATCTATAAAATTATTCCAAGAGATTAGTAAGGCAAATTAAATTTCATTAATTTTATGTTAAAAGTATCAAATAAAATTGTGTACTTTTGTGCAATTTATAAACTAACACTTTTATAGTATAAGTGATTTGGCATTTTTTTGTGGCAACATTTTGTATCTATTGCATATATATATTTTATGCAAAATTGACATTAGGGTGGCAACATTTGCACTTATGCCAGAGAAAGAAAGTATTAATTAAAAATTTTTGGAAAGGCTTGTTGACGATTCTATAATCAGATTTTTCATAAGGAGAACAATATGCAGTGTTTTAATATAAACTCATTATACAAAATTCTTATAAAGCAGTATCAATAATTCAAATCAATAATTCAAATTTTACAAGCATTTAAATTTTCATTTACTTGAGACACTTTGCTATTTTCAAAAGATTCTCCATTTATCAAATTTTGCATTATTTGTTAAATATGTAAAATATTTAATTTTAAATTTTTATAAAATTTTATTCAATTATTCATGCTATTATTTTCAATGTATATTTTTTTTTTTTCAGGTACCTCGAGTATTTATTAATCAAGAATGTGTTGGTGGTGCATCAGATGTTGAAAAACTTCACAAAGAAGAAAAGTTAATGGAAAAAATTAAACTTTGTTGTAATTCACTCTAGCATTAAAATTGTAAAAATTAAATAGAAAAGAATTTATTTATTTAGCTCGTATATTACAACTTCTGTTACTTAAATTATTTAAATGGCAGTGAATGTAAATGTGAAGTTTTAAATGTTTTGTTACATTTGTGAAAATATTTCATTAAAATATTTTTTTCATTTTATTTAATATTGTTTAACGATGAAAGTTTCAACATTTTTATATGCTGTATGGCTCTGTTATAACATACTCATTCTGAGACCAATGTTAAAAACTAACTATCTTATTTCAAAGTTAAAATGATGTATAGAAAAAATGCCTGTTGAGTTAATCCTGTGAAACAAAATCAATATCAGTAACTAATATATCAATATTTTTATATATTACTTCACAATTTCATGCTTATTTATATATATCAGATATGTTATAATGTGAACATACATATTTTATTTCAAATAATTATTGTAAATAACATCTATTTTATTAATTTCATGCCTTTTTGTTGCAAAACTTCCACATAGAAATCTCTCTCAGTAATATATATATATATATATATATATATATGAGTTATATAATAATAGTAAGTATTTTAATATATAAGTTTATCATTTATAAAATATTACTTATTTCACACAAAATTTCAAATAAAATCATCATGTACAGACTAAGTCTATAAATTTATTTTTTATTTCTTGAAATGATATTAATACTTTGTGAAAAGTATCTGCATGAGTTGCATTCATTTTCACCAATTTCATTCATTCTCATAGTTGCATTCATTCTTACCAGTTGCATTCAATTCAATTACATTCATTCTCACCAATTGCATTCAATTCAGGTACATTCATTCTCACCAGTTGCATTCATTTTAATTAAGAAATGGAATCACTCTATTCAACATAATGTATGGACAAATGAATTTTTAGTGTGGAATTTATAAATACACCTGCACTACAAAAAAAAAAAAAAAAAAATTGTGAAATATTTGATACAATTTTTGAGAAATGGAAATCATTAAAGCACTTTTATTAACTGTTTTTATTCAGTTCCAAATTACAAGAAAATACATAAAAATATTTTTCATTGATCAAAACTGCTCAGAGAAATTAAACTTCAAAATATTTTTTTATTTATAATGAATTGAATAAAAACAACAAAATTCTTAAAGTGAAAGTTTTAAGTTTTTTTTTTTTTTTTCTTTTTTTTTTTCATAACATTTTTTTCTATTCATGAAATCATCAAGCTGTTAATACCATTGGAGATGTATAGCAAATATCTTAGCATGCCGCACATTTAATTATCATACTGACGATGCAATAATATATTGTAGAGTAGAATAATAAGAGCTGCAAAACAAAAACAAATATTAAAAAGCCATGAAAATATGTATGCAAATAAAAATATCGAAATTATTATTATAAGTAACAATTGAAAAATTCTTTTTAAATAAAAATAATTTAAGGATTTTTATCAATTTTGTTTTAATATGTGGTTTATGAAATTAGAATATGATATTATTAATATGATGAATTAATATGTTTAAACTAAAAAAGGGAGCTTGCTGGCAGAATGACTACTGCTCTGGCACTCTGTACCACCGAGTTCGAGTCCCGGCTGTACCATGGATGATTGTAGTGGTTCAGAATCCACCTTAAAGCACCGGTCTAATATGACTGCAGAGCGTTTGACGTAGGGCTGGTAACTCTAACCCGTAATAAAAAATAAAAAAATATCTCCTGTCCTGTCAGTAGGCAGAAGGCCTAGGTCTACCATGGGGCTGTTGCGCCAATGTTGATGATGAAGGGTGAATTCTGTTTTTGTAGAATATCGAAGGATAGATTTGGTTTGTCGCTCTAAGATTTTTTTAAGGCTAATTACATCGGGTCCTACAGTTGAACCACTAACAAACATGCATGCCAGCAGGATTCGAGCCTGAAGCCTGTGATACCAAAGGCCAGAGCTCTAGCCAATTAGCTATCAGGCCGCCAATACTCAATAGAGAACCCTTGAAATAAAGCTTATTTGTTAATTTTGTGAAGTTTTAACCAAATAGCAAATATTCATTGTTAGTTATTTCATGCCATTAGATTAGAAAATTTATAACGCCTACAAAAGACAATGACGTAATTTTATTAGGCGGCCTCGTAATGCATTTTAATCATTCGTTCCTCACTTAATCATAGAAAGGAGGACCACACAATCTTAGTGACTTTAAGTGGTATAATTGCGATAAAATATTAAAAATGCGGCATTATTACAAATTAAACAATTTCAATTAATTTTTATTATTTGCAAACGGTTTTCGCATGAAGTCAAACACGCTTGCTTGGTGCAGAATTTCTGTCACTAAATAATACAAAAAGGTTAGTACACACACAAAGCTACTTAATTTTTCGTAGGAAGTTAATTAGTTATATAGTTTTATAATAAGGTTCGTCGCTCATATCCAATAACCAAGAATAGGATAGGAATTTATATCCAAAAAGCCTGTTTTAGCTTTTCTTTTTTGTACTTCGTATTTATTGCATTGGAAAAAATATGTTCCTCGGTTTCAGTTTTTTTTTTTTTGCATCTTGAGCATAGGGGAGAAGATGTTAATCCAAATCTATTGAGTCTGACTTTAGACGGTTAGGTTTTGGTGCGAAATCTTGAAATTAGTACTTTTTCTTTTCTATTGATAGGTAAGAGATGATGAGTTGGTTTGATACTATTTAAATGCAACAGATGACGCGCATATTTTTTGATTTTGTTGAATTAAACAGCTGCATTTTGCCGTTTTCAGAAACAAGAAGATTCAAAAGCGATTATGACAGCAAGCGCAAGTGTCTCGCATTCGTTCAAGCTGCTAAGGAGTTTTACGTTTTTACAGAGTCGGCAAACAATGTGTAGAATATGAAGCCTTTGATCATATATAGAAAAAAAAAATTTTAAAAATAAGAGACTTATTAGAAATGCAATTAGTTCATGTGACAAAGCCATAATGGCATGCGATTTACATTATTACCTAGAGTAACAGAAAGAGTCAACATAAAGAAAAATGCCAGTCAAAAATTCGAACTCGTGAAGTGCAAAGAAGAAAAGCCATGTCATGTAACAAAGCCATAATGGCATGCGATTTACATATATTTTTACCTAGTGTAACAGAAAGAATCAACATAAAGAAAAAATGCCAGTCAATTCGTTCAGATTCCAAAGAACTCGTGAAGTACAAAAGAAGAAGAAGCCATGTCATGTAACAAAGCCATAATGGCATGCGATTTACATATTTTACCTAGTGTAACAGAAAGAGTCAACATAAAGAAAAATGCCTCAATTGATTCAAAGAACTCGTGAAGTGCAAAGAAGAAAAGCCATGTCAAACAATATAATGGCATGCGATTTACATATATTTTACCTAGTGTAACAGAAAGAGTCAACATAAAGAAAAATGCCAGTCAATTCGTTCAGATTCAAAGAACTCGTGAAGTGCAAAGAAGAAGAAGCCATGTCATGTAACAAAGCCATAATGGCATGCGATTTACATATATTTTACCTAGTGTAACAGAAAGAGTCAACATAAAGAAAATGCCAGTCAATTCGTTCAGATTCAAAGAACTCGTGAAGTGCAAAGAAGAAGAAGCCATGTCATGTAACAAAGCCATAATGGCATGCGATTTACATATATTTTACCTAGTGTAACAGAAAGAGTCAACATAAAGAAAAATGCCAGTCAATTCGTTCAGAATCCAAAGAACTCGTGAAGTGCAAAGAAGAACAAGAAGCCATGTCATGTAACAAAGCCATAATGACATGCGATTTACATTTTACCCAGTGTTCAATAAAAAAAGAAAAATGCCAGACAATTCGTTCAAATTTCAAAGAACTCGTGAAGTGCAAAGAAGAAGAAGTTATGTCATGTAACAAAGCCATAATGACATGCGATTTACATACATTTTACCCAGTGTTCAATAAAAAGAAAAATACCAGTCAATTCGTTCAAATTCCAAAGAACTCGTGAAGTGCAAAGAAGAAGAAGCCATGTCATGTAACAAAGCCATAATGGCATGCGATTTACATATATTTTACCTAGTGTAACAGAAAGAGTCAACATAAAGAAAAATGCCAGTCAATTCGTTCAAATTCCAAAAAACTCGTGAAGTGCAAAGAAGAAGAAGCCATGTCATGTAACAAAGCAAATGACATGCGATTTACATACTTTTACCCAGTGTTCAATAAAAAAGAAAAATGCCAGTCAATTCGTTCAAATTCCAAAGAACTCGTGAAGTGCAAAGAAGAAGAAGCCATGTCATGTAACAAAGCCATAATGGCATGCGATTTACATATATTTTACCTAGTGTAACAGAAAGAGTCAACATAAAGAAAAATGCCAGTCAATTCGTTCAGATTCCAAAGAACTCGTGAAGTGCAAAGAAGAACAAGAAGCCATGTCATGTAACAAAGCCATAATGACATGCGATTTACATACATTTTACCCAGTGTTCAATAAAAAAAGAAAAATGCCGATCAATTCGTTCAAATTCCAAAGAACTCGAGAAGTGCAAAGAAGAAGAAGAAGCCATGTCATGTAACAAAGCCATAATGGCATGCGATTTACATATATTTTACCTAGTGTTCAATAAAAAAAAAAACTGAAATACCTAGTCAATTCGTTCAAATTCCAAAGAAGAAGAAACCATGTCATGTAACAAAGCCATAATGACATGCGATTTAATATTTTACCCAGTGTTCAATGAAAAAGAAAAATACCAGTCAATTCGTTCAAATTCCAAAGAACTCGTCAAATGTCATGTAGCAAAGCCAAATGGCATGCGATTTACATATATTTTACCTAGTGTTCAATAAAAAAAACTGAAATATGAGTCAATTCGTTCAAATTCCAAAGAAGAAGAAACCATGTCATGTAACAAAGCCATAATGACATGCGATTTACATACATTTTACCCAGTGTTCAATAAAAAAAGAAAAATACCAGTCAATTCGTTCAAATTCCAAAGAACTCGTGAAGTGCAAAGAAGATGCACAAATCAATAGATATATAAAAGGATTAAAAAGCTGGACATCGAAAATTGCTGAAACAAATTTAACAAAAGGAAAAATTTATAGATGCAAAATATTTAAAAACAGAGGGAAAGAGAAATGATGTTTCAGTTTGATTTTGATGATATCAAAAACAAAACTGTAAAAAATAATTATTATATCCTTAAAAATTATTTATCAAGAAAAACGTACCTCAAATCTCTTCCGATTCGTTTTCGCAAATAAAATTCATCACGATTTCCTTCAACTCCTCATTACCCTGAAGGTGAACTGTTCTCAGGATTTCGCATGTATCGGACGAGGTCAGAACACTTTTGAAGAGGGACACACATTTTTCTTTCAAGCATAATATCTTAAACCTATCTCCCACTGAATATAATTTTGCTATATTTTCCCATTGAAGATCATCAATGTTGCCAGTGTACACGTACAACAGCAGTTGTCTCATGGTATAAGCTTCTACATCTTCAACATCCACTGTATCTGAGGATTTATGGTTCGCCAGCATGGTTCTGAATACCGGAGATCTTGCGCTGAGGATACTTCTGTGCACAGGGATAGTCTCAGTACCGACTCGAAGTTTCAAATCGCAGAAGATACCATCGTCCAGCATCTGTTTCAAGTCATTTTTTAGATACTCGGAACACTGAGAGCGATTTCCATCCATGTCCGAGACTAAACGCCCACCACAGCTCTCTAACGAGTGAGATGAAACACTATCTGTGGGATTTAATCGTGATGTTTCTTTTGTGACAACTCCGATATAAGTAACGAATTCACACATTATAAACAGCAGATTACTACATTGGAAATAATTTTCAATCTCCGTTATTTTATTTTTCCAATTAACAGACTGCAGTTGCCAAATTTGCTGGGTTTTCATCTTGCCAAATACGAATTCTTCAGTTACAAGATCTAGAGCTTTTCCATTTATATCAAAGATAAACAATTTTAGAATGGTACAGCGTCGCTTTCCTCCTGGTCGACTTACTTTAATCTGGAAAGCTTTTGTTTCATTGAATTCATCAACCATTGTGAAATTCAAAAAGAATTTATCAGATTTCTTAATTGCTTTGGAGTTAAATAATGGAATGTTTCGCTTATCACTTTTAAAGGGCTTTTTCAAGTTGTCCACAGGCCATGGAAAATGTTTTCGACTTGTAGCATTGAGAAATAGCTGAGAACTTACGAAAGCTTGCCTTGCCTCAAAATGATCTTCAGAGCTCCACATTTGGCACTTTATGGTCAAAGTGTCATTTAGTAGGAAGGAATCTCGTCTACTTTTATGAATGATGTCCTTGGCTACACACAAAGACCTTCCTAATGCATTTCTGTGCTGGGAATTTTTAGCTAGCTTGGATTTCTTAAAGGTGGCCTCTTTCTCTGTCAGCTTCACCTCCGGTGTGCCATCGCAGGTGAGAATAGATATTTCATAATCTAAAGTGGTTGACTCGGAAGCCTTGACCCTCACTAGAGAGCATCGTATTTGATTTTTCTTGTTTACATGCACCCTTAAAAACCACTTTCTATTATTTCCGGTGATAAATTCAGGAGAACGAATACTTTCCACGCAGTAGCTGAAATTTTTTATCTTCCAGCTGAAAGTGAAGACCTTTTCTTTCAAATCAAGTATGTCCGACATATTTACTGGATTGCTTAAATTGTAGAAGGAAAAAAAATGTGCAATGCAGCGTTCAGATATTTTTAAAAATTTAAATTACACCGTGTTTCTTCATTATAAATACATCTGCCATAATCTCGAACAAGATAAAAATTATCATCCAACAATAAGGATCATGTGAAAAATCGAAACCGGTAGTGTTTGGATTTGCTATTGTTTTTTAAAGATAACATGAAGAATGGGGAGTTCAATAATTCTTATCGTATCAAATTTTAAAACTAGACAATTTTTGTTTCTCCTTATTCCATTTTTTATCTTTGCTAATAGTCATTTTATCATAAAATTCTTTTGTTATTTCTGTTTCTTTAGGACTCTCCTGGAGACAACAACGCCTCCTATAAAATATTAGCAGATGAAGAGCAGCTCCTGTTTTTGAAGGATATCAAAGGATAGGAATACAGCAATCACAATTTCTCTCTGTATACGTATCTAAAGGATGTTTTCAACCACCACAAAATTGAAGAATGCTATATATGAAATACAAAAATGTATTTTAAAGTCGCTGCCTAAACTAAACCTATAACGGCTTCAAGGAGGGGGTCACTTTCAGGTTCATGGTAGCACTTTAATTTTATTTACAAGCATTATACAAGCATTATATATATATATATACAGAACTCTATATTACAATTTTTTACTTACAAAAAATGAAAAATAAAGAATTAAATTTAATTCGTAAGTGCAGTTCACTCTAAGGACGAAGATTTTCAAGTCTAAAAAGTTTTTCATCAGTTCTGAAGAAGACAATTATCAACAAGGCCGATTCACCATGTCTTCGGCCGGCCATAATGTCTTTCAGAAAAAGTCTTTGGACTTCTTTCACCAGTCTGAGAACACTCACGTTTTATCATAATTATTAATTATTACAAATTGAGTCCCTCTTGGTTTCGTGACCATAAAGGGCTCATTTTGTACAAGAATCTCTTTCAATCACTTTCAGAAAAAGAGAAAAAAGACAACTTTCTTGTCGACTTGTCGCAGAACACTGTTCCTCTTCTCTAAAGACCTCCATTTAAGAAAATCCGTTAAGGGGGAGGGTCAATTCCCTCACTTCTCATAGGAGTCGATAAACACTTTTCAACCCATGGTCAATCACCCATCACGATGCAAATTCATGATATAGTCCATATTCCATCTGTAATTGCCCATTTCCATCTGCAACTGTCTGTGAAAGGTCAACTGTAACAGACAATCGCTCATTTCATGAGGTCTCATTATCCATGACACTGATTATCTGCTATCAGGGTGGAGTGACAGGTTGTTCTTCTCATGAGTTCAAAACACATTGCATTATATTATCCACAATATTGATTATCTGCTGTGAAATTTGAGTGATGGGTTGTTATTATGTAGTTGTTAAAGAACATGCATTTCTCTCTCCTGGGTACGAAATGCTACAACTCTTCCCTTCGGAAAAAATGCTACAGTATGTAAAAAAAAAGAATTTGTACGTTCATCGTTTTTAAATGAAAACATATATAAAAGAAAATTATCACTTTTTCTAAAATAATAAAAATCATAGATTGTATTCAATATTTCGTAGGTAATTATTTCGAGAAATTTTATTTATTATTATTTTTTTTTACACGAAGAATCTCGGTTCACATATTTTAATACAAAAAAATAAGATGATCATGAAGAAAAGATATTGATTTCAAGAGGGCTTTTAGGTATATTCCTTATATTAAAGGCCTATGGGAGAAAATCCCTGAAAACTCTCAACAGGAAATCTGACTGTTGATTCATTTCATATTTGCCAAGAAAACCCTCTGGATCTCTTCAATGCAAACCGCAAATAGAATTGAACAAGATGTTGCAACAAGATAGTTTTTATTGAACAAGATGTTGCAACAAGATAGTTTGAACAAGATGTTGCAACAACGAGTTTTTAACGTTGAATCATTCTATTATGAAAAATACTTTTGGAGAATAGATGTAAATTATAGCTGAAGTTCTGAGGGTTAAGATATATTGCTGCTGGATTGACTTTTAAATGAATAGATTAGTTAAGTTTAAGAAATGTTGAAAAAAGATTCGATTTCTAATATTAGACCTTTTTTTCCCTTCCCGCTTGTCCTTCTAGGCTTACAGAGCAAATGAGGTTTTTTTAGAAGCAAATGAGGGTAGGCTTTTTTAAATAAGGTCACAATTTCTTTTCCCAGATGCTCAAAGAAACATTACCTATTGCGCAGCAAATGAGGTTTACAATGCAAATGAGGCAAATGATGAATGTTTACTAATAAACTAAAATATTGATAAACGTGGAATGTTTTTTGTTGTCCATAATCTCTTGGTTCGATTTGTCTAGATTTAGATCTTTTTTTTAAAAATGATTTTCGATTTAATAATAATTTTTTAAATCATTTTGTAATAATTTAATTAATAATTTTAATAATGTTATTTGTCTGATGATGAATTCAGTAAAAAATTATTTATAACTTTTATTTATAGTTATTCAGTTTATTTTAGTTTATACTATCCCTTATATATCTTGTCTAAATTTTCAATCGTTCATAAAATACTTTTTTATTCATTCACTCAAGTTCATGTACATTTTTGAACTGTAGTGGTATTGACAAAATGGATTTGTTAATACAGTTTTTTAAAATATTAATTTAGTAATTAAATTTAATTAACTAATTTTAGTTTTTTAGATTTAAGTTGCATATATCTACCAATAGATGGCGTTTTTTAATGGTAAACTTTTTGCAAAATAAATGAAAATTATTTATAAAAGACTTTCTGTAATATAGTGAAAAAAAAAAAAGCACCATTTGATTTTCAAAATTTTTATGTTTTTTACTTGTTTTCCAGTATTCTGTCATTTTAGTGTTTTTTTAAAATACTTTTTGTCCTAATTTTTAATAAAAACTAACATTAACTAATTCTTCTTCTTCATTAGCGCAACAACCCCGTGTTGGGCCAAGGCGGAGGCCCTCAAGACAGGGGATCTTTTCGTTTTTACGAGGTAGGGTTGTCAACCTTTTACGCCCAACTCACTATAGTTATATTAGACCTGAACCTATGGTTTAAAATGGATTCTGAACCACTACAAACATCCCATGGCACCGCTGGGACTCGAAAAACGAAACCTGTGGCACCGAGGGGCCAGGCGCTAGTCATTCAAGAAGGAAATGCATATAATATTGTTGCTTTGGTTTTTATCGCTTTTATGGTTATTTTATGCACATGATAGTCTAATCAGACCGAGACCTAGAGTTTAACGTGGTTTCCGAACCACCACCACCACCACTACTACTAGTTGATACACTGTGCCTAGAGCTGAAGATTTGCCCTATACAATTTGGGAATGATGTAGATGAGAGAGTCTGACTGGGATCTGTGACGCTCTACAGTCATATGAGACCGGGACTTACGGCTTAAAATGGATTCGAACCACTAATAAACATCCATGCCACCTCAAGATTCAAACCTGAAGCCTATGGTACCAACGGCCAGAGCGCTAGTCAGTTGGCCCTCAAACCGCCATATAATATTGAAGAATGTATAGTGTTGTTTCTTATCCCATTTGGCAAAAATAGGAACATCTAGACGTCCAAGAACCCGTGTGTTCTCATGGCAAGGGAGAAAGAGGGACGTCTTCTGCTGTGATGAAGCATCCTTAGGTAGAAGTCTGACTTGATACCGTAACGTTAAGAAAGGAGAGCAGAGCTTATCAGGAAGACTTTTTACGGGAAATTACTTCTCATTTGCGTATCGTATGGGAGAAACCCTGGAAAACCACCACCAGGTATTGTTCGACTCACACGGGGCAAGATGCTGAACACACCGCAAACGCTCTCGAGGTCTTTTCGGTTTTGGAACAATGTCTACAACAAAGCCACCAGCCGATGGAACCTCAGCTCTAATGCCAACCAGCTGCGCGCGTTGCCACTGAGCCAAGAGTCGGGCAAAGAAAAACTGATAGTTTCCTATTTAACTTGCAGCTTAATAAAGAAAATAACTTTTAAACTGATTATTGATGAATAGTTTTTAGACTTTCAGTTACGATTGAAGATCGGAAGAAAGTTGATAGAGGATAAGAAAGGCACTCCCTTCCGGGAGGACTTTCAGTGGGAACTACCCCTCGTTTGCGTATCGTATGGGAAAAAACCGCACCAGGAACCGCAAGATGCAAGATGCTGAACACCACAAAACGCCATCGAGTCTCCTCGGTTTTTGAAACAGTGTTTACGACAAAGCCATCAGCGGATTGTATTTCCCCTCTAATTCTCCTCCAGGACATACGGTTTAAAGCGGAGTTCCGAACTGAACTGCCACAAACATGTCCATGGCACCGCCGGGACTCTAACCCAGAAACTTGTGGCACCATTTATCATAGCTAATTCTAAATAATGAAAATAAAAAGATAACAACTAAATTAAGTATTGAAATGACTGTAATCACTTTTCTTGAATATTTTAGGTGAAATATAACATTTATTTTCATTATAAGGCATTAAAAACTAAAATTTCTTCTTAAATGTTTCTTCATGGCAAAATTTGCCGGATAAATTTAGCTAGAAAGATTGATCCGTTGCACTATGTAATCAATATACTTATATAATACAATTTGTTTCATCCTTTCCACCATATAAAAACAAATTTCTTTCAATTTTCCCATTATAATATCTCGCATTTATCTTTTATTTCCAAGTGATAAAGTATCGCCCTGGTATGGTTTACAATCATTGTTATCAAAAAAGGTGGAATTCAGATTAGATTTCGCATATTAAACAAATAATGAGATTGCATCTGAGATATTTGAAAAATGGAATTTTTTTTGGTTATTATGTCATGGCACTGGAATACTTAATTATATGGAAATTGACACAGTCAGAGATTTTTATATGTATCTGGGCGAGATTAGTTTGATCTCCGAGTGTAAAATCATTAATGAAAAGGATGAAAGAGAAGAAGCTTGAAGAAATGTTCTGATATTCATGATAAAATAGCGAAATTGTATTCAAGGAAATGTTTACTTTTTTTAAAAAAATATAAAAAAAAAAACTTTTATTATAAATTTAAATTATGTTATGTAATTTACGAAAGTCAATTGTAATTTCAAGAATGTTATTAAAAATAGATTAAAAGTTGAAAGTTTTTTGTTTATTCTAATCGGATGCGAGAAATAAAATTCCCTAAACAATTTTAGTGAAACAAAAATTGTGAAATGTTTCTTTTTGAAAACACAAAGTTTGAGAAGCTGAGAAAAGAAATCCAAATAAAAAAAAAATTTTTTTTAAATGTATTATAAATTTAAATTATATTATATAATTTATGAAGAAAATTATAATTTACAAGAAAGTTAATTAAATAAAATTCCCTAAAAATTTATCCCTCAAGAAAATTCCCTGAAATTTTCCCTCTCAAAAAATAAAATTCCCTAAAATTTCCCCCTCAAAAATAAAATTCCCTAAGCAATTTTATTGAAATAAAATTTAAAATTGTTTCTTTTCAAAACACGAAGTTCGAGGAAGCCCAGAAAAAGAAATCAAATGAAAAAAAATAAATAAAACTTTATTATAAATTAAAATTATATTATATAATTATATAAAGCAATTGTAGTTTAAAAGAAAACTATTAAAATTGGCAAAGTTGGAAAAATTTTAGGGATTCTAATCGAATGAGAGAAATAAAGTTCCCTAAACAATTTTTATTGAACTGAAATTTGCAAAATTATTATTTTGAATACAACTTGTGGAGAAGCCCAGAAAAATAAATCGAACGCCCGGCTCGTGGTTCAGTGGCAACGCATGCCTCTGGTGAGCATTAGGTTTGAGAGTTCAATCTGCTGGCAGCTTTGTTGTAGACTGTTTCAAAAAAGGAGACTCGATAGCGTGTGTGATGCTCAACATCTTGCCTCGTGAGTTGAACTACCTAGTTGGAGTTCTTCTGGCTTTCTCCTATACGATATTCACTCAAATGGAGTTCCCGCTAAAAGCCTTCCCGTAAGGTACTGACCTCCTTCTTCAGCGACACGGAGCCAAGTAAGATTTCTACCTACTGGTGCTCCATCACAACAGAAATTTCCCCTTCCTTCCATGTGACCACACGGGTTCTTGGACTTGATGTAGATATTGCTGTTTACTAAGTGGGATAAGCACCAACACTATACGTATATTCTTTAATATTTTATGAACTTCCTTCTCTTCCCCTTGGTGCCTCAGGTTTCAGATTTCATGTAGTGACCTAGTCTAAAATGACTGCAGAGCATTGGACTTAGGGCTGACAACCGATCCCGTAAAAAAGAAAATATCTCCTATATCGAAAAGTCTGATCTGCCTTGGCCCACCATGGGGCTGTTGCGCCAATGAAAAGAAGAATTAGCTAATATTAGTTTTCTATTAAACATTAGGACCAAAATTATTTTAACAAAACACTGGAATGACGGAATATAGGAAAATGCGGAGTAGTTCACCCGAAAGGCATTGCCCTCCTTTTTCAATGTCACTGTGTCACGTTAGATTTGTATCCAGGGTGTTCCATCAAAACAGAAGCTGCCCCTTCCTTCCATGAGACCACAAGGGTTCTTCAAGTTGGTCACATGTTGCTATTCACCAAGTGGGATTTAAAAAAAAAAAAAAAAAAGAAATCCAACGTATCCTAAAATATTCAATCGATTTTTTTTTTTTTTGTCAATTATTGATTTTTTATTGCATTGTGTCTAATTTTTACATATTTGGAAATGATATCAAAATGTTTTAAAATGTTATATCAAAAGTTATTACAAATGTTATACCAAAATGTAATAATCAATATATAATGCTTATATTAAATGCTTAAAACAGTTTAGAAATTTTGCCTGAATGGCCGAGTGTCTAGTGCTCTGGTTCTCGGTGCCACAGGTTTCGGGTTCGAGTCCCGGCGGTGCCATGGATATTTGTAGTGATTCGGAATCCCCTTTAAGCCGTAGGTCCCGGTCTATGACTGTGAGAGCGTCACGGGCAGAAGTCAGACTTCTACCTATGGGTGCAGAAGCTGCACCCCTCTTCCCTCCTTCCATGAGGGATACGACGACAACAACACAAATAAATCATTCAAAATTAGGATTGAAACAATATACACTGAAGTGACAAAAGTTATGGGATAGCAATATGCAATTTTCAGATGGCAGTAGCATCGCGTAGAACAGGTATAAATGCGCAGTGCTTTCGCAGAGCTTTCATTTCTGTTCAAGTTATTCATGTGAAGAAGGTTTTGACGTGATGATGACCGCACGACGGGAATTAACAGACTTTGAACGCGGAATGTTAGTTGGAGCTAGACGTATGGGTCATGCCATTTCGGAAATCGTTAGGAATTCAACATTCCCAGATCCACTGTGTCAAGAGTGTGCCGAGAGTATGAAACTTCAGGCATAACATCCCACCATGGACAGTGCAGGGGTCGACCGCCTGCACTTAACGACCGAGACCGGCGACGTCTGCAAAGAGTCGTAAATTCTAACAGACAAAACAAGCAACACTGCGTCAAATAACCGCAGAAATCAATGTGGGACGTACAAGGGACTTATCTGTTAGAACTGTGCGGAGAAATTTGGCTTTCTTGGGCTATTCCAGCAGAAGACCGACTCGAGTGCCTTTACTGACAGAACGACATCGCTTGCAGCGACTCTCGTGTGGCACGTGAGCATATCGGTTGGTCCCTAGATGAATGGAAAACCGTGGCCTGGTCCGATGAGTCACGATTTCAGTTGGTAAGAGCTGATGGTAGGGTTCGAGTGTGGCGCAGACCCCACAAAGCCATGGACCCAAACTGTCAGCAAGGCACTGTTCAAGCTGGTGGTGGCTCCGTAATGGTGTGGGCTGTTTTTTCATGGCATGGACTTGGTCCTCTGGTGCGAATGGACCGAACATTGACCGGAAATGCTTATGTTCAGCTACTTGGAGATCACTTGCAGCCATTTATGGACTTCATGTACCCAAACAACGATGGGATTTTTATGGATGACAATGCGCCATGTCACCGGGCCACAACTGTTCGCGATTGGTTTGAAGAACATTCTGGACAATTCCAACGAATGATCTGGTCACCTAGATCGCCCGACATGAATCCCATCGAGCATTTATGGGACATCATCGAGAGGTCTGTTCGTGGCCAAAATCCTGCACCATCAACGCTTTCACAATTATGGACGTCTATCGAGACAGCATGGCTCAATATTCCTGCAGAAGACTTCCAACGACTTGTTGAGTCCATGCCACGTCGAGTTGCTGCACTTCGCCGGGCGAAAGGAGGGCCGACACGATATTAAGAGGTATCCCATGACTTTTGTCACTTCAGTGTATTGTTATAATGTAATGTAAAAACTGCTACGTCCGTGCTTCTCAAGGGAATTTCATGCTAAGTACCATGCAGACCAAATAATTTCGCACCTATATTAAAAATAATTACTTTTTTTTTCTTTATCCCTCCCTTTATGTACCCAGCAAAACTAAATTATACATAGATTCTATGGTTTCAAGAAAGATACAATTCCATTCTTAACTCCAGCTTTTGAGGTCACATAAAAGGTCAAGAATTCTTATAAAAGATTTTTTTTTTTATTTATATGTATGTTACATTTATTTATTTATCCATTCCTGATATTAAGTTCTGATCAAAATGAATTTCTCTATTGAAAGGCTTCTCACATGGTTGGAAAAATATTTTTTTTCTCTAGAAATATCTTTCATTATAGTTTTTGTCAGGGTCAATACCCTATTGTAACTTATTATAAATATTTCTTTTCAAAAATCTAGTTATGCTAGTTACAGTAAAGTAAGCTGTGTTTCAGTAGCTTTTAACATTTCTTTGATAAGAATTATTGTAAAAAATTCTTTCGATTTATTTTTGATCCGATTTCAAAAATAAATTGATTTTGGAAACAAATTTAAAAATTTCACACCAATAATTTTACTGATATTTACCACAACACATCTAAATCTTCACTTTTACGAGGATTATGATAACTAGAAAATTTTTTTACGGGAACTTTATTCACTTTTACGTGTTGTCTAACTCGAAACGCAAATTAGGAAAATTTTTTAATTTAATAAAATTCTGAAAATTTGTAAAAACTAATAAGTAATCTTGCTGAGACATAATGAATAATAAGCTATATGCAATCTTTGAACTTTTATTTGCAATGTAAAATTTCTCTGTAATATCGATTACAACTTATTATTCTTTTAAAAATATCAGACAACAGTATTATTATTACTTTCTGACCATTTCTTTTATGAATATTTTTTCCGGAGATATATCCAATCATTTTTGAAGGATGTCGGTCAGACTAATGTTTTTACTGCCTTCAAGATCAATTAGGATTCTATTTGTCAATTAGGACTTCAATACTAAAAATTAAATAGCAGTCTGTCAAGGTCTTACCACTAATGGAAAAAATATTGAATCAAATCGATTATTATAACAATATTGCCAATAAAATTCGCTCTGAACATATGCGTGTTACAAATGATTTTTCTAGTAATCACAACCTGATTCTCTAGCCATCACAACCGATAAATAAATACTACTAACTGGTAACTGGTACAATATATTTTAAGAAAATATAACTGCAATATTTGCTGGTATCCCAAGAATCAACAACATAAATGACATCGGCACTAAATCAATTCAATTCTAATAGTTGCCTCAATTACGCCTTTAGTAACTTCAGAGGGTGAAGACAACACATCACAATCACCCTGTAGATATTCACTAATTAATTGCAATCAAGAACATCAGCAAAAGGTAGTAGAAACCCCACTGCATATATACTTCAAAATAGAATTAAGAAAGACATTAACTTAATTTAAAATTGCAGATAGAGATTCGGCATTATACCCTGAGGATAATTACCTCTATTTTGTCAATTGGTACTATACTAAAAATACAAGTAATATAAAAAAAATTTTTTTAAAAGTCAATTCCTACTTTTTTCACTATATTACAAAAAGCCATTTATAAATAATTTTCAATCATTTTTTTAAGTTTATCTGGCGCCATCTATTGGTAAATAATATGCAACTTAAATTAAAAAAAAATATAATTAATTCATTAAATTTAATTAATGAATTAATATTTGAAAATACTGTATTAAAATCAAGTGTCATCCACTACAAGTGCAGAAAAATGTATTTGAACTTGAGTGGATGAATAGAAAGTATTTTATGAACGATTGAAAATTTGAACAAGATATATATATGTATAGGGAGAGTGTGAGCTAATAGAAGGAATTGAATAAAAAATTCTTCTTTTCTTCTGCAACCCTTCAGATAAAGTCAAAGCAGTAAATCTTACAGATTCCTTCCAAGAAAATGTGGAACCATACCACGATGGGCATATCGAAGTCACAGAAGACAAGAATACAGAAATGTTTCAAAATGTAAACAACTCCTACTCCAATTCATATTTTTTTTTTTTTACCCAACGTTATTTTGTGAAATAGAGAAGTAACAAATGAGACCCTTAATCTACTCATTTGGTTTGCAATGTAAGTTGCTTTATAGATCGGTTTTCTGACAATATAACATTAGCTGTACAAAATGAGAATCTTAGCTGGAAGTACTTAAAAATTGCTTGAGGAACCAAATTCTTAAGAGGAATAGTTTTCAAGAAAGTGATCAAGAACCAGTATAAGATCACATTTTGTGCATGGAAAATTAAGTTTTATTGCAATTAGTTTAAATCTGTAAATGGATAAAAAACGTAGATTTAAGAAAATAAAATTATAGTTAAAATTAAAACTCTAGGCTTGCGAATGGGGAACGATTTAAATAAATATAGGCAATAGGTGTTTATCTGTTATGCCCATTAATAGCTGTCGTTGCTAGGAATTATCTGTGATCTATGCATCTGATAATGTATTCAGTTCATAATATTGCGATTTGTACTTTATCTATGATAAGTATAGTGGCAATGCATAATAAACTACGGGGAGAATATCTCTCACTATCCATCAAACTGTCATTCCAACGTCAATGTTATCTGCAGACTGGATGACAATTGTCCAGTTGGGTTGCCGTCCCAACCAGTAGATCTGACTGTTTTGGAATTTTTCCTATGGGTACATCTGAAGGAATTGGTATATCAGACTCGTTACTATAGAACTCGATTTGGTAACTCTTCTGTCTGTTGCTTTCACTTTTACGGACACAAAGCCGTTGGATCGGACACAGTTAGCTACTGTATAGCGCAGGGATGGGCAAACTTTTTTTCGGTCACGGGCCAAAAATCGGGGAAAAAAGAGTTTGGCGGGCCAAGAAAATTTTTTTAAATTTTAAAATTAATATACAAGTATTGCAATTCAAATATGTTAATGACATGAAATGAAATTGCGATTTCATTTTTAAAAGTTCCTTATATTGAGGTTCGAAGGGAGATGTACTGATTCTGAGGAACGAGGCTAAATGCCCATCTGTCAGTCTACTTCTGAAATAATTATTTCTAAGGTTCATAGTTGAAAACACTTGTTCACATATATAAGATGATGCAAACATAGAACTGATTTTTTGGGCGTCAGATATTAAATTTTGTAAATTTACTTTCGATAATGATTTCAGTCGATTTATGTTTTGTAGAACAAAAATAGAGAAAGTAAAAAGATCATTAGTCTTTTGGAAAAAAGGAAGAAAAAAAAAATAATATTTGATCAAAGTAGAAAAGGAGATGGATATATAATATATAAATATATATTTCCTTTAATTTGCCTCCGACCTTTTAAAATTTTATCCGCGGGCCGGATAGAACCTTCCGGCGGGTCGGAGTTGGCCCGCAGGCCATAGTTTGTCCATCCCTGGTATAGCGTGTTCATACATACCTGGATTTAAAAGAATGGTCAAATATATTCTTATGCAAATACCATGTCTTATACAATATACAATGCATGTACAAATGCCTTATGATCTATGCAAATACCATGTCCTGCTGTGTTGTTTATATTAAAACTCATTTTCCATTCACAGAATGTGAGGTAATTCTTTTTCTTGAAAATCATGAAGTATGGTTTCTTAGGCAGCTTTTATGTACTTCCAGAGATGTTCTTATTTTAAACAGTTTATGCAGTATTGTCCGAAACTCCTGTATTAATAATCACTAACAAAAAAAAAAAAAAAATATTTTTGAAATAAAAAAAAAAAAAGAAATAAAAGTTAATCTAAAATAAAAACAGCCATATAAAATTTCATATAATTGGTATTTGAAAAAAATTTATTTAAAAAAATCTCTCTTTTTTTTTTTTTTATTCTTTTCTAATTGATAACAGATAATGGATTAAATTGTTGGTTAAACATGCCATTTATACAAATTCTTAAATAACAAATGCTATTAATATAAATAATGAAAATGTACTGCTTTGAAGCAAATTAATATGAATATATTTTTAATTTTTTTATAATTATTTAGAACAAATTCGTTAAAAATGCAATAATATATAATGAACGAATTAATTGTACTTCCTTACATGTTTCCTCATTACGATTGTTTAATTCAATAAAAGTCTCTAAACTATTTATTAAACTCTTTTCAGTAATTTGTTAGATATCCATGTGCTTAGAATACATTTTAATAGTTTTAACATAGATTCGATTAATTTTTTTGTAATTCCATTTCTAATTTTTTCCATTTTTTTTTTTTTCTTTTTTGTTGAAGATTTCAGCTGATGGCTCAAGAAATGTTATGTTTTCGAATTCTACTTTCATGTTTGGCCAAATATGCTATGATGAATCCAAATTTGATGACTGATTAGGCGTTTTAATAATAATTAACGATACCTGTAAAGAAACTGAAATTGAATTCTTTTTTTTCTGCTTATAAAATTCAAAGTTTTCATTTCTGTTCACTAAAGAAAATGTCTTTCTTGCTACAAGGGCCTGATTTTCTGTAAATCAAATTATTTTTCAAAATTTTTCTGGACTAATACGTGTTTATGATATTTTGCTACATGTATAACATTAAATTTCCTGAATTAATTATTTTCGAATTTTTTTATAAAATTTTTTTCTAAAATTAATATCTAATTTGCGAGTCTAAAACTAAGAATGCTCCCTTTATCTAGTCATGGTGTTATTTTAAATATATAAATAAATAATAGATAAGAACAAGTAAGCTTTTTAATCAGACGATTTTATTTATATAAAGCACACGATTTTATTTATATAAAAGCAGACGATTTTATTTATATAAAGCACACGATTTTATTTATATAAAGCACACGATTTTATTTATATAAAACAGACGATTTAAATTTTGTGTTAAAAAATATCACTAAATTACTATCTAAAATTAATGTGACTTATATACATGTGCGTCTAATATGTTTGTGAAAACTTTTGTGAGATATATTTAGGCTTAATAAAATTCCTTTTTTTTAAGTTTTTATTCTTTTTATTTATGGAATTTGAAAAATATTTTATCTAATCAACCATATTGTAGCATGTGATATTTTTCATATTAAAATTTTTAATTATTTCGATTTATTTTCTTGAAATTATAAAGAAAATCCCACGCATGATAAAGTTGTGAGACATCGTTTGTCAAAAGGCAGTAGAAATAACACATGATCATTTAATTTATTTTGCTATGGCAATGTAAGAAAAATTGTGATAAATAAAAAGAATTCTGATTGTAAAAATAAATATTTTTAAAATAACGTATGAAATGAAGAAAGTCAACATCAAAAGACGACCAGAAATATACAAATTTTACAGTTTTAACTAAACAAATAAGAATTATTTTTAATTTCTTTATTTGCAATAATTTATTACGTCTATATAAATGAAAAACATAAAAGATATTTAATTAATGCATTTTCAAAATGTTCAACTTTATTTTATAGATAAATTGATTTTAAAAATTTTATTTTAATTAAACAGAACTTATTCTAGTTTTATCGTCATTTTTAGGTTAATTAAAAATATTCACAATAATACAATAATTCAAAATAATTACTAAAAAAAATAGATCTCTTAATATTTCAGTTTTTATATCATGCAAACTGAATAACTATAAATTTCATTTTATTTATCATCTAAATTTAGAATCTTAACTTTTTTTTTTCTTTGTGTGTGTGTCTGAATACCAAGCGATTTTGCTATAAGCAATATACAGACGATTTTTGATGCTACTAAGCAATTTGCAGACGATTTTTGAAAACCAAAAAGCTTTTAAAATTGCCATTTTACAATGAAATAGTAGTTTTTATTTAAATAAATAATTGATTAATAATTAATATTGCATTTTTAAAAGATAAATTTAAAAAATTATAAATATTCTTATTTTTACACAAATTCATATAAGAATATTTTAAGAAACATTCTTGTTCGAATTCTTAAAATTTGTTGAATATGCGGAACAATTAAACTGAATTTAATAGAATTTTATTTCATACCTTTCTTTCATCAAGCTTCTATAAAAGCTTTTCTTCCAAATAAAATAATTTAAATTTAATATAAGCTATACTCCATTAGAAAAAATAATTACAAATTAAGTGTGAATTTTATAACAATTATAATTCTTAATTTATTAATTATTATAATTACTTAACTCTGAGCTGTTATATTTTTTTTACAGATGGAAAAAAAAAGAAAACTCATTAATACAAAATTTTTTTAATTAATTTATGAGTTATTTACAAATTACATCCAATTAGTTTTCCTGGTAAAAATAATATTTTTTATTTCCCAATGGCAGATTATGAACAGTTACAGCAAAAAAAGAACAACGAGAGAAAAAAAAACATAAAACATACAACAACAACAAAATAATACAACAAAATATGCTGAAACAGAGTTCATTAATCTAACAAAAATGCCAAGTTGCAGATCTTTTAGCCACTAAAAAGTGTTACCAGGTGCACCACGGGGAGGTAGATCTTCTGCGCATCCAGGTAAAAATAATATAAATATATTTATCTTAACTTTTTATTTAGGATTGTGTCAATAGATGGCAGTACGATCGATGCCCGGAAAACTTTCATCCAGTCCCATTGCACCATCATTTTCGACCGGGAGGAAAAACGCTGTTTGGAAAACTTTTTCGGAACAATCAGCTGTTGCATCGGTTCATTTCTTGCGAGCCGGGAAATAAGTGCAAAATCAGAACAATACAATCTTTATCGGTGGCACGCGAAGAAAAGAATATTCTTCTTGAAAGATCTCTTGGAGGAAAAAAAGCGTGAAGTGCTTGGCTCTCAAAAAAAAAAAGACGGTGATTTAACTATGCAAATTGGATTTTGATAAACAACTTCTGGAGGAAGTAAGAATTGGCAAAGCAGTGAAGCTTCCCTGCAGAAAAACCGTGAAAGTATGTTTTGTTGTTGTTGACATTCCCCTTTTGTTCTGTAGGTGACATTGAAATATTGTTAAGATGCTTTAAAAGAAGATTTAAAGGAGAGCGCTTGATATGATATTATTCTGAAAATGGAAAATATTTAATTTTTTTAAAATGTTAAATTTAAAATTTTGAAGTAAATTAAAAGTTTTAATATTCATTATTGAAAAATAATATTTTTATTCTAAATTTGATAAAAAAGTAAATTTGAAAAAAAAAAAAAAATGAAAATAAAATTAAACTCTTATTTATTAACATATAAATAATAATATATATATTCTATTATTATTATTTATTATAATCTATGTATTAAATTGTGAATATCTTTCCATTGGCAATTTTGAAAAGAATTTCCTAGATATATTATTAATAAAAAAGTAAATTTGAAAAAAAAAAAAAAAAAAAAAAAATGCTTATTCACTAATAAACATATAATAATATATAAATTTTATTTATTATTATTATTATTAATTATTATAATTTATGTATTAAATAATGGATATCTTTGCATTGGGTATTTTTGAAAAGAATTTCCTGGATGTATTATTAATAAAAAAAGTAAATTTGAAAAAAAATAAATAAATTTCTGATTATTATAAATTAAATTAGGGTTATTAAATTATTATAATTATTATAAATTATATAAATTATAATTTATGTATTAAATTATGGATATCTTTACATTGTTTATTTTTTAAAGATTTTCCTAGATATATTTAATTATGTTATATTTTTAACTTAATCTCAAACAAAAATGCAAGAATTTATATTCTTACAAAAATTTTTGAAAAATGTATCATAATGAAACACATATTTATATCCTTTTTATTTATTTAATTTTTGATGTAAAATTTTTGTACACATTAAAATGTGCATAAACTTAAAATAAAAAAGACAGCAATTGCTGAAATCGAATTTCAAAGATTTTTAAAACATAAATATCGATTGTTATATTTTCGAATTAAATACATATTTATATCCTTTAAATTTTTTTTTTTTTGGTGTAAAAGTTTTTGTACGTATTAAAATGTTCTTGAAATTGAAATAAAAAAAAAAAATATAGCAATTGTTGAAATTGAAATTTTTTACCATCAGATCATTTTCAAAGATTTCTAAAACATAAATATCGATTGTTATATTTTTGAATTAATAATGCAGATTTATTTTTTAGATTTTTTAATTGCTTTTTTTATTTTCAGATTCATAATGCAAATTTTTTATAACTCAAATTTAATTGTGCAGAAATCCATACCAGACGAATGAATCTCAACTCAATATGAACTTCTATTCGTATATAGTGAATCAGTGAAAAAACATCTGACAATCTCACCATCAAATCATTTTAACGAATATTCTTTCAGCAAACGATTACATTAAAATGCAATCATCAAGATAGCATACCTTCCACAATCGTGGAACCCTTCCAAAAACTTGCCAAATAACCTGACCATGCAAACCTTTGAGACTTATCAACAGATTATGTGCAAAACTCTGTGTTCCATCTAACAAGGAACAGAAAAAGGAACAAAAAATTGGAATCTTTTGGGGGAAAGGTAGAAAAAGTTCTAAAATTAGCCGTGCATGCCGAGTGAAATGGGAAGTGGATCCAGTAGTGGCTTCTGCCATTCGAGCTCGAAGCAGGAATCGGACGTGGACTCGTTCGAGATGGACTTGAGGGTCAGAGAATTGGAGGAACGTTCCAGCCACTTGGAGTCCCTCCTGAGGGAGGCAGAAGGGCAGGTGGAACAAATGAAGAAGGAGGTTGACGCCAGGGACAAGAAGATCGATTCTCTGATAAGGGAGGTGCATAAACTGAAGGTAAGTTGTGTTTTTTTTTTTTTTCACAGGTTTATATTTTTGAACTTCGAGATTATTGTTAAGGAATTTTATTTTTATTTTTATTTATTTATTTTTTTTTTTTAAAAAACAGATTGAATATTTTACTTGATGGTGAATCATTAGAGTTTTTGAGTTTGATATAAAAATTATTTTTAATTAACTCATGCGTTTAAGTAACTTCATAAATTAATTGATTAAAAAAGCACTTAATTTTCATCAATTTATGTAGAGATTTTCTCTCAGTTTAAATTCTTCAGTTTCAGTTATCATTTCTCTCAGTTTAAATTCTTCAGTTTCAGCTATCATTTCTTTCATTTTCTTAGCTTTCAAACTCGGATTAACAAGAATGAATGCTATAGGATAAATATTCAAGATGATGTAAAATTAATTAACGTACTTATATGCATTTAGAATTATATCATAAATAAATATAAAATACGAATTTGTTTATTCAGATCTAAATTTAAAAAATTATTCATAAATAAAATAAATAATAAACAATGAAATAACCACGTTTTAATAAAGCACTCATTTACTATAGATGTGAACATTTAATCCAATACATAAAATTGTTATAACAATAATGTATAAATATGTAAATACAGTATTGTTATACAAATAAATATGTATTACGTGTATTTTTCCTTTTTTTAAAATTTGTTTATTCGAGGTTTCTATTGAAATTTATTCAATAGAAACTAAACAATAATTTTAAATTGGAAAAATTATTCGTAAAATAAAATCTATTATTATTTATTATTTATATGTTTTTAATATTTATATGTAATAACCATTTTTTTGCAAAAACAATAACTTTTAATAAAGAACTCATTTCATACATACGTGAATATTGAATCAATACAAGAAATTGTTATAACAATACTGTATATTGTACTGTACATTTGTATATTGTACTGTATATTGTTATAACAATAATATATATTATACTGCGTTGTTATAACAATACTGTATATTGCTACAATACTGTATACAAATAAAAATATAGTACGTGTATATTACATTTTAAATATGGTACTCCTCTCAATTCTTAATTTTTATAAGAAAATAATAAGAAATAATTATAACCTTAAATAATTATATAGTTTATAAGAAATAATTAGCTTATAAGAAGAGTGTTGTTTTTGCGAAAAAAAGTAAATATTTATAAAATTATTTTTTTTCTATTAAAAATATAAAAATTTATTTGATAATAAAATAAATAATCCAACAAATTTTCAATAAATTTAAGAGGATTTATAGATTTTTCTAAAATTCTTATTAAAAAAAATTAAGTTTTCCTATTTAATTTAAATTTTATTTTCGAATTTTTCTAACAATAATAAATAATGTTGAGAATTTTAATAATTAATTAATTAATAATAAAAATTATTAACATTTAAAAATATTCGTTTTTATATTTATTTTAAATTTTAGTTTCAAATTTTTCTAACAATATCATACAGTGTTGATAATTTTAATAATTAATTGACTAAAATATTTCACAAAAATGCTACTTTTGACATTCAATTTAAAACTGTACAAATATTTCTTTGTTCAATCAAGACACTCCTTACAAAATTTAAGAGTTTAGAAATTCCACCCTCTATGATGTGACCTGCAGTGCATAACGCTAAAAATATAGACAGAAATAATAAGACCTTTTCCTTGGTGCTTAAAATTTATGACAAAATTATCACACACTGCCTGCTTTCTTTTACCTCCCTGGACCCTTCTGTGCGGTTACAGTGAAGTGTTTTTCGACCTAAATGCACTATTTTCTGTTAACCGTGATATACGTTTTCTTTTGGTTTTATTTTCACTGCCAGTGATACGTTTTTTATGAGAGAGAGTCTTTCAAGCGAAAAGTAAATAAATACAAGAGTCTCCGTTTAGCTTTAAATGTCAACTGGCTTTATGACCTCTGAACTTGCTGAAAACTCTTAAGAAAATTATCAGAGTATTTAGATAAAAATAATGTATCAAAATAGATTTTTAGTTAAATATTTAGATACATTTTTATCGGCACATGTCTGCATTGATTTTTATAAATAAATAAAAGAATGTTTTAGTATATATATGTGAAGTTAAATTATACCGTATTGTAAAAATTTAAAAAAAACACAATTAAGTAACAATTTAATTTAAAAATTTTGCAAAATATTTGCAATCTACACATTATTTTATATTAATTATAACGTTAAATATATTTATATTTATATTAAATATTTGAAAAAAAATTATATAAACCAAATATTATTAAATAAATAAATTATCATTTAAATATGCTTTAAAATGTATATCCATATCTATATCACATAAATAAATTTGCAATTTAAAATAATAATATAAAAATTTTTAAATTAAAATGTTAATAATATAATCAATATATTTTAAAAATTTAATTAAAATAATATAATAATAATAATAATAATAATAATAATAATAATAATATAATAATAATAATAATATAATTAATATAATTTTCCAAAAAAAAGAAAAATATACATATTTGCTCACAATTCGTTTTATTATTGAATATATTTGAAAAAATTATACCCTATATACCACATATTTTTAAACAAATATATTATTATTTAAATATGGTTTAAAATGTATATCAATATTTATCTCATAAATATTTATTAATTTAAAATAATAGTATAAAATGATTTTAAATAAAATGATAATAATAATATATTTTTCAAAAAAAAAAAAAAAAAAAATATATATATATACATATTTGCTCACAATTTTGTTTTGAATATATTTGAACAAACATTATAAATGCTGTATTTTTACAAAAATATATATCTTATTTAAATATGTTTTAAAATGTATATATATCTATATATATATATTTGTTGTATCTGCTAAAATAGTTATTAAAATAATAGTCAATGGTTCATTATCAAAGTTGGTGCAAAAAAAAAAAATTATATTTGCATATTTACATTTTTTATTGAAATGTATATTTTAAAATTTCAATTAAATTATCTTTGTACATAAATACATTTTTTTAAAGCTTATATTGATAAATATATATAAGTTATATATATATATATATGTTTGTAATTTAAGATAGCAATTATAATAAGAAACAATTTTAAATTATACATTTTACAAAAGAATATATATGTATGCTATATTCATTTTATGACATTTATGGTTCTGCACTTTGACAATGATTAAAAATCTGTTTTGATGATCAGGTAAAGAGGCTATTCTTAGGACTATTAGGAATGATAATATTGATGATAGAACTTTTATAAGAAATTGTCCCATTTTTGCGTGAGGTATTGGAAAATCTGTCAAAACCCAACAAAACAATTGGCCACAATGCTTGCTAGTGAATGAAAAATGGAATAGATTCTTTTCATTTTATCACAATCTGCATCGAATCTACCAGTTTTTCAATGACTGCAATCATGCAAATGAAAATACCATACTCTAAATGACACACACTAACCACTCAGCAACCAGTGGCACTATTTTAATTTTTGTCTCCATTTTTTGTCGCAATAGAATTGAATATAGAAGAAAGACCAAATTTAAGAATAAGTGAGCCCCGACTCGTGGCTCAGTGGCAACGCTCGCCGCTGGTAACCATGAGGACGGAGGTTCCATCCGTTGGTGGCTTTGTTGTAGATATTGTTTCCAAAAACCGAGGGGCGTTTGTGATGTTCAGCATCTTTAGCTCGTTAGTCGTACTACCTGGTGGGAGTTTTCAGTGTTTATAAGGGTTTCAGTTTTTTATCCATACGATACGCAAATGTGGGGTAGTTCCCTCTAAAAAATGTTTTTTTTTCCGACTAATTAGACCAGGACCTACTGTTTAACGGGGTGAGTTCCCCATAAAAAATCTCCCGGAAGTCACTGACCTGGTTTCTTTTCTCCCCAGCGTCAAAACACCTCACCTCCTGAGCCAAGTCAGTCAATTCTACCTACGGGTGCTCCATCACAACAAACATATTATCCTCTTGCCCTTTCCATGAGACCAGACGGGTTCTTGGACTTGGTTTAGATGTTGCTGTCTACCAAGTGGGATAAGAACAAAAAGTATAAATGATAAGATAGATATGATAAACTTATTTTCAATATTTGACCGCTCCCATCATCTAATTATGGAAATTTCAATAAATTAGAATTGCTGATTATTTCTTATTTTATTCAAGATGTTATTAAGATTCGACTTACAATACTTACATCTCTTTTAAATGCAGATTTCTGCCTAAATCTTTTAAATTTATTAATTCATTTATTAAAACTAAATAATCAACTATAATAAAGAATAGATAGGATTACCTTTAAAGTTCAACTTTAAGATGTAGTGATTGAGCAATTAAAGTCGTTCTAATTTTCTGTGAAATTGGATTTGAAGCTTTGACGTAATGTTAGGGTCATATTACCCAATCATCTAACAAAGAATGCACGTGCATGGGCAATTCGATACGTAGACTACGTGTTGAGATATATGATCAAATTCTTTTCTATTGTTATCGTAATAATCTATTTAAACGAAACCTTATAAACCTGAAATGATTATTTAATTTATACAATTATGGCATTAAAGAAATTGTGTGGCATTGATCAAAAAAAATGGAATATTCATTTGTCATAGAATTTATGTTCTGAAAATAAATCAACCTGAAAATAAAATAAATTGCTATATCGTTAAATATATATATATTTATGTTAAATACATTTGGAAAAAATTATATCTTATATACAAATATTTTTAAACAAATATTTAATATTTAAATATGCTTTAAAACGGATATTCATATTTATATCATAAATATATATTGAATTTAAAAATAATGATATAAAATAATTTTAAATGAAAATAATAAAAATAATAAACATATTTGCTCATAATTCTCTTTTTTTTGAATATATTTGAAAAAAATTGTGTCCTGCACTTTTACATAAATATATATGTATTTAAGTATGTTTAAGAATATATATATGGGCAATGTTAACAATTATTAATATTTATATTACTTTTTTCGTTAAACCATATTTAAGTGCATTTAAAATATAGATAAATTGTTTTAACTCAGAAATTCTTAAACATTATTTAAATAACTTTAATTTTTAGATTAATAGAATTATAGAGTAATTTAGATTTTATAATTAAGAAACGCTAATTAGATTTAATGAGAAAGGCTACTTCTTGAAATGCAAACTTTCGTTTATAATTATTTTTTAAAATATTTTCGTGATTTTGATCATATAAAAATAATTAATTTTAATGTATATTTTTTAAACACGTAGAGGTAATAAATAGTAAATAAATAAATTGTTTAGCCTCTGAATTATAAACATTTTTATTAATTCACTCGAACAAATATGTTTGAAAATTAGAAAAAACTAAAATGTTTAAATGTGTTAAATATTTTTTTAGTTTTATTCTAAAGTGTAATTCAATTTTGAAACAAAGTAATTTTATATTGCTCTGTAAAAGATTGAAAAAATAATTAAAAAAAATTTTTTTTTAAATATAATTAAACATTTCTTTAAATATAATACTTAAAAAATATGAAAAAAAGTCTTACAATCAAATTTAAAAATATTATTTTCCTTTTTTACCTCTTTAAATAATTTTTATCACATAATCGTTTTCTATTTTTATCACATAATCGTTTTCTTGAAGTCCTGATATAACATAGATATCTATAGATATTTATATATAGAAAGATTTCCTGGAAAAACGATTATGCGATAAAAATCAATAAATAAAATCTTATAAATATGATAGTATTTTTAATATTTAAGATCAATAATACCTATAAATTTTTTTATTATGCTATTTGAGATATACTAGAAAATCATGGAACATTATTTGTTATTTTTTTATTTAAACAAAACCTGATTTTTTTATCATGTTAAATTTCAGTTTAAAATCATTTAGTTTAAAAATCGTTTGCAAAAGAACTAATGCCAAAACTTTTGCGTATTCTTATTCAGAATATGAGATTAAAATTTTTTTAAATTAAAATTGTAAATGGTAAATATTATTTTATTGATATTCATGGTTACGTCCTTTTTGTAAATTTTTCCATTTTTGTAAATTTTAAATGTTCTATTATGTAGTCTTAAAATATATTTTTTATAATCTAATTTTTATTTGTACTTATGTTTTATTTTGTTTTGATGAAATTATCGTTTCTGTTTTCAATTTAATTGAATATTAATCGATATAATTAATGATATTTTATTTTAATTTATTAAATTCAAATGGTATTTGCGATGATGTTGTTGTGTTATTTTAATTCATTTAAAATCTTTATTAATATCGATATTTTTTGTTATTGAGTATTATAAAGTAATTTACATGAAAATCAAATTATTGGATTAGAAATTTCAAACATATATCTGTTACACAAAAAATGTTATGTTGACACTTGGCAAATGAGATGGGTTTTCTAGATTATTCTCTATCTTTTAATTACATGGTTTTTAATATATTTTAATATTATTGCTATAATATAACTAAGCTCATTATAAAAATATCATCGAACCATTATTCTGTTTGTAAAAGATTATATTAGGCTTTCTGTAGTTTCGATTGTATTATTTAATTGTATTAATGTATTAATTTTAATTAATGTTGTTTTGTGAATACCACATTTTCCTTAAATGTTCTCTTTGGGTCTTTGCACTTTTCGAAGATGCTTCTTTTAATTAAACTTAATCACGATTGTTAATTTATACTACGTTTTCAATATTTTTATTGTTTGATTTTTTATTAATTAATAAATCATTCATAAATAATTAAGATAATTAAATAAGAATTACTTAGGATTTTTTTTTTTTAGATTTTGAAATTAAAACGATAGCTTTTAAAAACTTTTATATTTGCATTCTTTTTTATATTTTGTTTGTTTCAAATTATATTTAACAGACATTTGAACATTTATTTTTAAATTATTAATTTTTTTATATCTTTATTTATTAATTTTGTTCTTATTTTTTTTATCCTAATGAGATAATTTAAAATTAAATACATTTACAGTATTACGTATTGTTATTGTTGCTAATTTTTTTTACTATTATTTTAAATTAAAAATAATATTGATTTTTTGTGTAATTTAATGGAAAGAAACATATATATCAAACCAAATAACTCTATGATATATTATATCTTTTAGATTTTTGCCTATTGTTTATTACTTTTGCAATGTTTTGCAAATTATTTTATATTTTACCTTTTTTTTTCTGACTATGATTATATTGAAATTCAGTTAATTATTTATATTAAAATGTCATAAGGCCTAATTTATAATTAGTAAAGATTTAACTATAAGGTTTAACCTTATAGTTAACTTAACAACCTATAACTATAAGGCCAAGTATAATTATAAGATTTAAAATGAAAAAAAAAATTATATTAAACATGCTTTCTCCGAATTTTCGGAATTTTTGTTGATATTTTCTTAATTAAAATTAATGGTAAAAATATATATATTTCATTTCATGGATAACATCACAGAATTTTACTCTCTAATAATAATTTTAACTTTATAATATATAGCAGACACGTCCAAGCGTTGCTGTGGCTTTCTTGTATTTCGTTCAATTATTAGATACTATAATTGGTATTGTTAAGGAAGTGATTGGTAAGAATGATGAAAAATTCAAATTAAGCTTCAACGAATGGAAAATGTTTAATTATTATTAATTTAATGAATGAGGTAGAAAATGTTGATTTTTAACACTGTTTTATAATTATTGTACCAATTTTAATTTTACTCATTACTTTCATTTATCTAAGAACTAAGCGATGAACACTATTTCTTGTTAATCTGTCTGTCGTCAAAATAAATAAATTCGTTAAATAATTTAATAAGTTGGTTATGATTTTCTAAAAGATTTTCCAACAATTCTACAATAGCTCTTTCTACTGCTTATTCGATAAAATTATACTGACATCGAGTTGTCACACGTTCTTCAGAACTGCCCATAAAATAAATTTGAAGAAATTTTGGCTGTTCGTTAGGTATTGGCATCAACGATCCGATCTTATGGTACACCCTGACCTTGTAATTTTAAAAGACATTCAAATTTGCATAATTTTACGTAAATTTAAATAAAAGTAATCAACGTAATTTACGTCCATCGGATGAGAAATCGCAAATTTTAGTTGCGCAAATGACGAAATACGAAAATCGTCGATTTTTGCATTTAAATAAAAAAAAAAATCTGACTAAAAACTATCCTATCTGTAAAGTTGGAACAAAACAAACATTTAAAAAAAAAAAGTTAAAATCGGATTGTTAGTTTCGGAGTTCATCCCGAACAAACATCGTGCACAAAAATTTTCATAAGAATCGGTCATAGGAGTTTGGCATAATTTTAGACTAGAAGACCCGGCCACGCGTTGCTGTGGCTTTTCTTGTATTTCGTTCAATTATTAGATACTATAATTGGTATTGTTATGGAAGGGATTGGTAAAGAATGATGAAAAGATCAAATTAAGTTTCAACGAATAGAAAATGTTTAATTTTTTATTAATTTAATGAATGAGGTAGATAATGTTGATTTTTAAGACTGTTTTATAATTATTTTACGTAATATAATTTTTAATAATCATTACTTTCATTTAACTAAGAAATGAACAATATTTCTTGTTAGTCTGTCTTTCGTCGAAATAACTAAATTCCATGGGAGAAACACGGATTCTGAGGTTAGATTTTTTTGGTGGTCGTTTACTGAAAATGATAATTGAAAAAACAATACAATTAAAATAAAATCGATAACATAAGAAAAGACTTTAAAAAAAAAAATTCACAATAAAATACAAATGCAAACGATCGTTTAAGGTACACGAACACCTTCGAAGGAATTTTTGAAATTTTTTATCTTTGTACACATTTTTGGATTGAATGTATCTAAAAACTAATGATTTAACATAAAAAAATTTCATTATTATTTTTTTAAATTTTATAAGCTAAAATAAGGGTAAAAATGGCCAAAAATTTATACTGTTACAAAACCTGAAATCAAATCAATATTTTTTAAATTTCTAAGTTTGTATTTGTTTGTACTAACATTTTACAGTGAATAGACCTCTGGTAAATTTATATCTTTTATTATTTTGTGCTAGTTTAAATGCTGTCGACACAAAATTCTTCCAAAATTTGCATGTAATTCCAAGTTTAACAATTGAAATAAAAAATATTTATGTAGCTATAATCATTTCAGAGGTCTATTCCCTGTAAATATTTATGAAAAAACATAAATACAAAGTTTTGTAGCATTTGGATCAAAATTACTTGTGCTATGGTGTTTCACATGAAAACAAAAAGCATAAAAATTCATTCTGAGGAAAGCTTAAAAATAACTTTTAATTAGATATATTACTTTTAAAAATGTTGTAAATATATTAAAATGCCATTGACTTATCAAGTTCATAGTCTTATTTATTTAAAAAATATAGTTTTGTTCTTCCTTAAAGCTGTAAATATTTTCTGAGCTTTGTTTTGAAAAAGTTAAAATTTGCTCGACAAACTTTTTTTTTTTTACAACTTCCTGCTATTTGCAAAGGCTTTTTAATATGAAATGACCTGAATTTAAAATATTTAGCCTTTTTGCTTGTGTTTTGATTAAATATATTCAAAACCTTTGAATTTCACATAAAAATATCAACTTTAACTATTCTTTATACAATTTATTCTTTAAAATATTGATAAACATTGCAAAAATGTGATATTGTTGCAAAATTTTATAATTCAAAAAAATAAATAAAACATGAATAGTTTTTTCCTTTGCAAGTATTTTTATGCTGCTAATATCCTTATGTAGGTAATATACTGTTTTCAAATTTATATCTCAATTATTTATACATTTTTGTATGCTTAAAGTTTGTCGACACAAACTTTTTTTTTTTTACAAATTTTACAAAAATTCTTAGTTTAAAAACTAAAATAAAAATAATTTATGAATTTAGGTTAATTTCCATGTTTCTATTCCTTTCATACATTTAAAGAAAACTTTACATGAAGTTTCAAAGCATTTAGAACAGAAATATTTTTATTGTGATGTTTTGAATGAATACAAAATGCATAAAAATCAAATAAGAAATAATTAAAACCAACTTTTAAATATAAATAAAAACAAATGTACATACATAAAAATGTTATTGAGCTTTAAATTCTCCTTTATTAATATAAACAGTTATTTATTTGTTTTGTTTTTTCTTTAAATAACTTCCAACTTAAAAGTACCATTTATCAATTTTACTTCGACAATATTCAAATCACTCAAATTTATAATTCAAATTCTTTGTTTTTCAAATAACAAAAGTTTTTTAAATAAAAATGTCCTTGATTTTCAACTTGCAACTATTATAATACCTTTTATAAAATTTTAATGTTATTATTATATCAAATAATTGCAGAGTTTACTTCATTTCACACTTTTCAAAAAATCCTTAAAATTCATCATCTTTCTTTAAAATTATATTGTCCATTATATTATCTTGTTAGATCACATTTCATTTTTAGAATTCTTAATCAAATACAACACATGTTGACAAACTTTAAGCATAGAAAAGTTCAATGTTTTGATTCACAACTTTTCATTCAATATATTTTATTCAAATTCAAACTTGGAAAATAAAAAATATTGATAATCAAATCAGGTAATACTTACATACATTTGATTTATTTTCATAGAAATAATATAAATTTCATACAATATAATTTTCACAAAATTTAAAAAGTAGTACATAAAACAATAATATTCAGAACATGAGAATTTTACGGTTATGTAGTACAGGCATCGAGACATGGCGCCATCCTTTTTATTATGGTATATCTTTCGTCTGTGGTGGAAACAAACTTTTTACTCCAACGATGAAATTAGTGTAAATAAGAATTCTGCAATTAATTATCGTGTGGTAGCAATAAAATAGTCATTATATTGTTCGAAAAATGAAGCTACGAAATCCTCTAATTGCAGTATTGCAACCCTAAAGAAATTGGCGAAAATTCAGGGTTGCAAGATTGGCGCCTTCCTCAATGGTAGATTTTAAACGATTGTTGCCATTACATTGGTTTGCCAAAGAAATTTTAAAAATAGATTACGACCGATTCGCAGACCTACCAAATATGCACAAAAATTTTCACAAGAATCGATCAAGCCGTTTCGGAGGAGTTTGGCAACAAACACTGTGACACAGAATTTTATATATTAGATTGTGTCATAACACTTTTAATATCAACTATGATACCTTGTAAATAAAAATTCTTTTTTTTTTTTTTTTTACTGAATTCTGTGTATAAAAATAGACTTTAGACAGAAAGGAAATCATGTTTATATTTACCCCAGATATTATCTAGATAAAAAGTTATTTATACATAATTAGAAATTTGATACGTAATGTTTTGCTGTTTCACTATATTTTTGTTTAAAATGTAGATATCTAAGATATCATATAACTAAGCCAATTATTTGAGCAAATAAATTGTTGTTGTTGACCTATGGCTTTATTAAAACTCAATCCATACAAAGAGCAAATATATAATATTTGATTGGTTTAATCTTTTTAATAATGTTGTAAACATCTTTATTGGTATTTAAATGGTGTTTGATCTTCATTTCTTATTTCTGTTATAAATCATTCAATACTCCTAGTGTCTTTTAAAAATACACGGTGAGATGTAAATATATGTTATAAATAGCAATGCTTTAGATAAATATGTGTCACATAAATTATCTGCAGCACTTTTAATGTTGCTATAAAAGCTGTTTTGAAATGAAGTAACTTTGATCACTTCCAGTCTTATATTAAAATTTATTGCTTGAATAAATAATCAAATTAATTGATTAATTGAAAGCACACCATTTTGCATTTTTAGAATATGTTTAATAATTACTTCATGATTAAAGATGTATTTAAAAAAAAAAAAAATATGATATTTTAAAAATTAAAAAACGACAAAAATTTGTAAAAAAAATTTCTTAGTTTTGTAGATAATATAAAATTAAAGGTTTAAAATAGAAATAATTTAAAATAACGAAGACAATTTTGAAAAAAAATATTCTAATTTTTGATTGATATTAATTTTTTATCTTCATTAAAATAAATTATATTTATTTAACAAATTCATGCTGTTATTAATATATCATTTTAAAATTAACAAATGACAAAATAGAAATAATTTAAAAAGTTACGAAGACAATTTTGAAAACAATATTCGAATTTTGGATTGATAATATTTTTTTCATCTTCATTAAAAATAAATTTTTTTAGATAATAAGTTCATGCTATTATTAAAATACTATATCGCTTTAAAATTAACAAATACCAAAATAGAAGTAATTTAAAATTACGAAGACAATTTTGAAAAAAATACCAGAATTTTGGATTGGTATTCATTTTTTATTTTCATTAAAATCAAATATATTTAATTTTCAAATTTATACTATTATTGAAATATTATATCGTTTTAAAATAACAAACGGTAAAAAAAAAACGGTTTTAGTTTTGTATAGCATAAAATTAAAAAGTTTAAAATAGAAATAATTTAAAAATTAGGACGACATTAAATCCATTAAAAAAAAAGTATATTTAATTTACAAATTCATGCCTATTATTGAAATATTATGAACTTTTGAAAAAATATTCGAAATTTTTTTTGATAATAATTTTTTATCTTCACTAAAATAAAAAATATTTATTTAAGAAATTCATGGTATTATTGAAATATTATATCTTTTTGAAAAAAATTCTTTTTTTTTTTTTTTGATAATAATTTTTATCTTTACTAAAATAAAAAATATTTATTTAAAAATTCATGGTATTATTGAAATATTATATCGTTTTAAAATTAACAAAAAACAGAATAGAAGTAATTTAATTTATGAAGACTATTTTGAACAAAAATATTCGAATTTTGGATTGATATTAATTTTTTTATCTTCATTAAAATAAAATATATTTCTTTTACAAATTCATGCTATTATTGAAATATTATATCGTTTTTAAATACTTTTTCACGTAAATAAATTTTAATTAATTTTTAAAAAATAACAACCAATTTTTATTAATCAATAGCTTATATTAAAAAACGGTAGTTTTTTTCCTCTCATTATTTTTTTCTATTAATTTCCGATACTAAATAAGTTAAACTATAATATTTATTTAATAAATTCATGCCATTATGGAAATATTGTATCGTTTTTAAATTAACAAAAGACAAAATAAAAATTTTTAGAAGTCAATTTTGGAAAAAATATCCTAATTTTGGATTGATATAAATTTTTTTCTAGGATCATTAAAATAAAATATATTTATTTAACAAATTCATGCTATTATTGAAATATTACATAAAAACGTGTTAAAAATAAAAAATAAACAAATTAAGGCAGAAAAATTAACGAACTAATTATTTTATTATCAACAAACAATAAATTAGAAAAAAACTTAAAATTAGGAAGAAAATTGTGAAAAAAATATTCAATTTTTGGATTAATAATAATTTTTATCTTCGTTATAATAAAATATATTTATTTAACAAATTCGTTATATCACTGAAATATTATATAGTTTAAATACTTCTTGACATAAATAAATTTTTTTTAATAATTATCCAAGTTAAAAAAAAACAAAGTTAAAGGTAGAAAAATTAGCGAACTAATTATTTTATTAATAACAAACTTATTTTAAAATTAACAAACAATAAATTAGAAATAATTTAAAATTATGAAGATAATTTTTAGAAAATATCTTCATAATTTTAAATCAAATTTAAATACATTAATTATCTTATTATTATTTTTTTTTCTAATGCAGTTGGCAAACATAGATATTTGTCTTAAGGCAAGCGCTGCACCTGACGTACTCACTGAGCACTACCCAGGAAGTGCGTGTAGCTTGAAGGTAAGCTACTGACCTCCCGCAATGCTGTACGATCATATTAGACCGGGACCTACGGTATAAGAGTGGATTCCGAACCGTTACAAACATCCATGGCACAGCCGGGACTCGAATCCGAAACCCGTGGTGCGAGCACCAGAGAGCGCTCGGCCATTCCGGGCTCCTATTTTTATTATTTTCATTATCATTAATTTATCATTTTTAATAAATTATCTTCATTATAGTAAAAAAACAAAAGAAAAATTTTCTCTTATTATTTTTTATTTTTTTTATAATTATTCAAATTTTAATTATTTTACAAGTTTTTAAGGAAAAGGACTTAAATTTTTATGGAGAACTGATTATTATAGTGCTTGATTATATTTAAGCGCTTTGACATATTACTGCTACTTTTATCATGGCAATATCTATGAATCTCTGTATTGACCTTCCCTTCTATTCTTTGTCATTACTGTAATACTAACTTTGTGAAGCTATAACATTTGATTTGGTTCAGTGATAAAGAGCTACATTTTGTTCCGATGGACACATACCGCTTTCACAAGCATGTGATACTTATGACTCATGACATAAATCAAACCTGATAGACTTATATAACAGTAAAGCATGAAGAACAACGAAAGAACAGATGATGGAGAGGAAAATCAAGAGGATTCTACCGTGACAAAAGACGGATAGAGCCAAAATAGATTAGCTTGTTTTTGTTATGAGATAAAGAATGAGTGCAAGTCGCTTTTTGAAACAAAAG
>BPLR01008665.1:0-120455 GCA_021605095.1 Caerostris extrusa | reverse complement strand
CCAATGGCACCGCCGATTCGAACTGTACCTGTGGTGCCGAGCGCCAGAGCCATTCAGGCCCTAAAGCCAGAATATACAGAGTGTTTTTCTGGCTTTTTGGGTGGTCACATTACTATGACTGGACTGTGTATATATATGTGTGTGTTTGTGTTTGTGTTCTATACATCGAGATCTCATATTCTACTTATGCAAAATCAGAAAAATCTACCGATGAAATGGGGAGGAAAGTGTTTCACAAATTTACAATTACAAAATAATAATTTAATATAAAATAGCAGGGTTCTTGTAGTGAGAGTTTTGTAACATTTAATTCAATAGTTTATTTCTATTAAAAATGCAATCATTTTTGAATTTTTTAAATTTTTAAAAAGAGAAAAAAAAAAACTATTTTATTATTCATACTACTAATCCGTATAGAAAAAATTAAATATTGTTATTTTGTTCTCTGATAGGTGAAAATGTTAAATTTGTGCAATAAATTTTAAAATGATCCCTCTGTTTGCGTCACATAAATGCTTTTTGTTGAAAAATAGGTACCATACGAATATAGTTTCATTTTACCTGAAAAGAAGTCTTATATTTTTAATATCATTTATACAAGATTTCTAAAAAACAATTAAAATTTTTTTTTTGTGTTTCGAATTGATTAATTATAATTAATCACATTAAGATTACATTTGTAAATTTTAACCACTATATAACATGAACAACTTTTTTTATACATTTTTGATACTTGTATCTTGTGTAGAAAAAAATATATAAAATTTTAACTTTAAAACTAAATCATAACATTATTTCACCTTGTCACCATTTTATCTCCAGACATCTCAGTATATCTGCGACCCAAAAGCAAATAAATTATACCAAAAGACATTAATAGCGTTAATTCTCCTTCCTTACTCTAGAAAACTGATAATTAATAAAGCATGCATAATAATATTTTATAAATTTGACACTCTAAGTGCAGGACGAATTTTAAAACAGAAAAA
The DNA here is from genome assembly GCA_021605095.1 of Caerostris extrusa. Taxonomy (NCBI): domain Eukaryota; kingdom Metazoa; phylum Arthropoda; class Arachnida; order Araneae; family Araneidae; genus Caerostris; species Caerostris extrusa. The sequence continues at coordinate 119,466 of BPLR01008665.1, read as the reverse complement.
CTAATGACTGAAATTATAAAGATCCAGAACAAAATTAACAAGGATAAGTTTTTCAGCGGAGTCGTAGGAAGTGTTATTAATTGCGGATAAAAAAAATAAGTGTCGTTTGACTTTCATTTTATAGTCGAACGACACATGCTCTCGTATTCGAAGATTTTATCGTCTGCTGGTGAAGGTCAATGACAAGTTATGAGAGATGACAGTGATACATAACAGGAATTGGAAGTCACAGATTTCGTGGGGTTTTTGATAAGAGATGATGGATGGATCATGAATATGATGATTCCTGTATACGAATCATAAATGATAATAAATATATGTTGTTGGCTTTGGAATCTGTGATCCGTTTTTGTTGCTTCTTTTTCTATAAGTAATGCATTTATAAGTGTACAAAAGGATAAGGCAATGGTAACCATCACAATGATCGCGATCGATCACAAAGTGATTTTTTTTCATGTATGCCTTTAATTTATACAAAACGCGAAATACGGACAAAGTTAATGGTGGTAAGTTTCGTTTATTGCTTACTGATTCAGACATTGAAGATTCGTTCACGTGCAGAAGATTGATTCGTACATCGAAGATTCGTTCACGTACAAATGATTGATTCGCAAATTTAAACCTCATCGATATCATGAAATCATGAAAACTTGAATATATTTTTCATGAAAACTTGAAATATTTTTTATTTTATAGATTTTAAAACGTTTAGAAGTTTCTTTTACTAAATATTATGGATTTTATTTAGTGACAGTTTTGGCCCAGTGTTGATTTGTTACAAAAAATAATACATTTTATTAAAAAAAAAACCCTAAAGGATAAGGCAATGACAATGGCATTAATTTTTGCAATTTACTAAAGGATAAGGCAATAGCAGCCAACAAGTTGATCGCGATCGATCACGAAAGTGATTTTTTATGTATGGCTTTAATTTATACAAAACGCGAAATACTGATAAAGTTAAATGGACGTAAAGTTTCGTTTATTACCTACTGTTTCAGACATTGGAGAGTCGTTCACGTGCAGAAGATTGATTCGTACACTAAAGATTCATTCAAGCGCAGAAGATAGGTTCGCACATTGAAGATTCGTTCACGCACGAATGATTGATTCACAGATTGAAGCCTTATCGATATAAAACTTTCAGGAAAATTCGAATATTTATATTTTACACATTTTTAAAACGTTAATAAGTTTCTTTTACGGATTTTTATTTAGTGGCAACAGTTATTATCCAGTGTTGCTTGGTTACTGAAAATAATAAATTTTTAGTTTTTGTACATTTTATTCATGAAAAATATCTGTGTAGAATTAAAGCTTAAATAAGTGGCCTTAAATAACAGAAAAAAAATGGCTAAATAAAGCAATCATTCTTATTCAAGAACTTCTAATGACTTTATTTTCACTTCTAATCTATTAGCATTTATTTTTAAGAATATAATAAAATTTCTAGAAAAATAAATTGAAAGCTAATGCTATAATTTTTTTATAAAAACACTAATAACTGTAAATTTTCGATTAAAAATTAATACTATATTTATTTTTTTTTTACAATGCAACTTTTTTACAATGGCATCAGTCACTTTTTAAAGACTTGGGGCCATCTTGGGAGTGAAAATCTGATGGTAAAAAAAAATAAATAAAGTTTGTATTCAAGTAAAGAAAAAAATCAGGATAAATGATAATAAATATATGTTGTTAGCTTTGAAATCTGTGAATGCATTTATAAGTGTAAAAGGATAAGGCAATCTCATCTAGCTAAAATGATCGTGAACGTTTTTGATTGAAAGTGATTTTTTATGTATTCCATTAATTTATACAAAAATTTGAAATACGTTGAACGGAAAAAAGTTCATGGAGGCAAAGTTTCGGTTTATTTGCTTATTGATGCAGACATTGAAGATTCGTTCATGTGCAGAAGATTGATTCGCACATTGAAGATTCGTTCACGTACAAATGATTGATTCACAAATTGAAGTCTTATTGATATAAAACTTTCATGAAAACTTGAATATTTATATTTTATACATTTTAAAACGTTAGTAGGTTTCTTTTACGGATTTTTATTTAGTGGCAACAGTTATGACTCAGTATTCCTTGGTTACAGAAAAGAATACATTTTTAGTTTCGGTAAATTTTATTAATGAAAAATATCGCTGTTATCCAAGAACTCCAAATAACATTTTTTTTTTTTTTTTGCTTTTAATTTGTTAATATATATTTTTAAGAATATAATAACATTTGTATAGGAAATAAATTGAAAACTAATACTATAAATTTTCTTTTAAAAAACTAATAGCTGCAAATCTTCTACTAAAAATTAATACTGGGATTTTTTTTTTTTTTTTTATTTACAATAAAGAACTTAAAGGCATCAATAACTTTTTAAAGACGGGTGCCACCCTATGGCTTGGAAATCTGATGGCAATTAAAAAAATTAAATTTGTATTTAATTAAAGCATAATTTATAAAAAAAATTATTTTTGAAACGAAATAATAATTTATAGAAAAAAATCCTAAACTTCTAAGTGTCATATTTTTAATCGTGCTCAAACCTACACAAATACATATATTATATATGTATAGAATATACTGAAAGTATAGCTTTATTGTAAATAGGCTACTGAAATTAAGGAAGTAGAATTAGAAGTTCAGAAATAGAACTAAAAGTTTACGCGAAGAGGAAAGTGATAAGATCTGCAGATTAGAAAATCCTCCGTCTAGTTTGAAGAGAGGTTGCAAATCCTGCACGTATAAGTCCTAGGAATGCATTCTAAATCGCTTTGATACCAGGAGCCAGAGTATCCTTTCGTTAAGTGTTCAACAAGCTTTAAGGATTCAAATGCCGATTGAAGTGTAAATTTCTAAATCGTTTCTAATTAGTGTTATCAATTCTGAAATACTCATTCGTATTATTAATTCAACATCAAAAAACAAGTTTAACTATTTTCAAAGATAAGTATTAGTTAAACTTGAAGAAGAAGATTTAGTTAAACTTGATTTTTTATGTATTCGTTTTTCCTATATTTTTTATACTTGTTTTTTTTATAACATTTCTATTCAACATAATTTTTTTTTAATATTATGAATAAGCATCCAGTTCTTCCACTATTTGAATATTTTAAAAGTATGTGTTAAGCCACCACTAATTTCAGGGAGAATTGACGGAAATAAAAAGTACCACATCTTAGAAGGAAAAATAAATCTATTAATAAATAATTTTTTTTTTTTTTTTTTTTTTTTTTGTATAAAATGTATCAGTGATGCTACAAAATTTTAGAATATCCTAAAATTCTCAGCACCTGTATGTGCAGGGTCTACACCTTCCACCTCGACTTAGTTGAAAGGACTTTTTGAATTTTCAATCATATAATTCATAATTGATGAATACAATCATCAATTTTTTCAAATTGAAACTTGTCTTAATTGTGATATATTTACAGGAATTCTAAAAGTTATTTCGATGATATCGTAAGGCAGGTAACGGAAGTTTCCTTTAGGAAAACTAATACGACTTTAAACATGTAATAATTAGGAATATAGGAAAAAAAAAAAATTGTAGAAAATTTCAAATTAAATTTTTAAAAAAAACCCAAGATTTCTAAAAAAAAAAAAAATGTATAAAAATGTAAAAAAAAATAAGACGCTAAACTTCTCTCAATATTTCGATTAATAAAGTTGCTGATATCCTTAATTCTGATTGCTGTTTAAAAATTTTTTATTTTTTTTTTATTAATTTATTTTGATAAAGTGATAAATATATGTAAGTTTTTTGTTACTTTTTTATATTTAAATCAAAATTAAAAATAACGTTCTTTTCTTGTTTGAATAAAAAGAAAAAAAAAATTATCTGGTTGATTTTTTTCTCAGAACCTGCTAGCCAAATATTTTGTGAAGGGCATCCAAACATCAATTTCCAATCAGACATCTCCATTCGGCCGCTTTGAAAAACCTCAAGACGATACAGGTACTCCCAAAATAAGCGGGACCTTGGTCTGTCAGACACAAGAGCATCATTCACCAAATTGACCCCTTATTATGGGGTAGGTGAGTTTTGACCCCCCGGGCGAAATACCCTCGCGCGGGACCAATTACGGGGGAGGGAGAAGGGGTTTTCCCATTCAAAAAATAGTTCGGATTAGGGCTCCTTGATTCAACATCATTTTGAAGAAATGATCTGTAACCGTTAATCCGACAGTGATTCGAATAAAAAAAGAAAAAAAAAAAAAAAAAAAAAATTGAAAAAATTGTAACAGTCTCTGTTAAAAGTAATTATTGTTTCAAAAATGTTAAGTATATTCATTTTATATTTGTTTTGATGTTCTACTCATTTTTTTCCCCCTTTTCTTTAAAGTACAGATTGATGAAATGAAGAAATACAAATAAAATATTTGTCTTAGTTTTTGCATTTCACTATGTGAGCTGTCCATTTGTTAAACAGGCCAACAACTTTTATAAACGAATAAATTTTTTTTTATATTATGTTTATCTTTTACTTAAAAAGTACAAATGAGAAGTTCTATGCAGAATAATGATATTCGTTTATAAAGATATTTCATTAAAATTTCTAGAAAATATAAATTCAACATCAAATAAATGATGTTGAATGTATCATAAATGAGATAACGGTTTAAATTATCACTATGTCTTTTTAAAGAAAAATACAATACAAAAATTGCTATATTTTAGTAGCTAATCGGTATTTTTAATATATGTTACACGTAGTTGAGGAAATGAATCGATTTAAGTGGTTAACTAGAAAATAATTTACCATTATATTAAAAAAGTATTTCTTGACGGAAAATTCACTATTATATATAGTTTGTAAGAGGTTTTATTATAGCTGAAACATCATTGTGCCTAGAACTAAGATGTCCCTTTATAGATTTTGGAAGGATATGCGTGAAGTTGAGTTATCATATTTTTGAATGAATACCTCCAAGGAAGGCATCTTAGAAATTCACACTTTCCCGAACTGCAGGATATTTCAATTTACGAATTTATCATGCCTATCTTCTGCATAGCTTTCGGTTCACCTATCATAATGTAAAATTATTTTATTATTAACTTGATTAGGTTTCAATAATAACATCAATGTAAATGCCCTGTTTATCAGATGTATCAAAGCATCATTGTGCCTAGAGCTAAGATGCCCTTTTACAATTTTTGGTATGATATGTGTGAAATTGAGTCATCATATTTTTGAACGAATACCTCCAAGGAGGGCATCTTAGAATTTCACACTTTCCCTATGGAATGGCAGAGCATTTCAATTGACGGATTTCTCTGCATAGCTTTCTGTTCACCATCGCTTATCTTGAAACACCCTTGGGTAACAAACCTGAGAACTAATTAATACTCCGCTGCAGCTCATAAGAGGTTTTTAATGAATCTATCGCAATGTAAAATTATTTTATTATTAGCTTGGTTAAGTTTCAAAACTATATTATGTACTATTCAAACGTTCACCTACTCTTAAAATTCCCTTTGAATTAAAAAAAAAAAAAAAGATTTAAGGATTTTAATTTACTCTTTGGCATAACCTTCTTATCTTATAATAGACTTTTAATCTCACAGGAAAACTTTTTTTCTCCTAAATTAGATTTTACCAAAATATCTCAGCATTATTCATTTCTGCTACTTCAAGTGGACCATATAATTTAAATGACGAATACTTAGTATTTTTAATAAATCTAAGCATGGAATTTAAGATACGTAAAACTTATACATAATATTATTTAAACTCAACAATTGATTCACAAAGTTCACAGTCACTTCTAACACAAACAATTTGTTACCAACGCTGGAGGAATCTCTCAGTTCAGAAAAGTGCTATTCCTGTTTATCAGAGATCTGGATCTGTTGATCAAGATACTGTTCTCCAGCCAGGAATTCTGGTCAGTTGCCCCACAACTCACTATCTACGAGTCTGTGAGAATCCACTTCTCGCAAAATAAGATCAGCGGGGTTCTGATCTGATCTAATGTGGTACCATTGAAATCAAATAAATGCCTTGCTTATCAGATGTATTTAATTTCTATTATCTTAATTTGTTTAAGTTTTTTTACTGTAATTGTTTTTTAGGAAACATGAATTTCAATAAGTCAATATAGTCATCTTTTGGAAAGTCATAATTTTTAAGATACGGGGTCAAAAACTGACTCAAAAAGTCAAGTGGAAATTCTGATTCCCGAAAACTGATAAACGAATCCGAATGTTTTTCGATTTCTAGATCCAGCAGATTTTTCCAAGATCGCAGCAAACCGGTTTGATGGCCGCTCTAAATTTTGCACTCAAGTTTGAACTTAACTTTTAGGCATTGCGTTGGGAGATGTAATTTTCCCAAAATAATGTTCCTTTGTAACCAAATTTTAAATATTGAAAGTAAGAATCCACTATCCACGAGAACTATATAACGGACTGCACGTGGAGAAAAAAATATTTAAATAAACTGGATCTATCATGAATTGGCACGAGAATTGTACAGAGACCCACGTGCGGAGAGAAAAACAAAAATTTTTTTAAATTTTTGCTGGAGATGTGTGGCAACCGTAGAGGGTTCCATCATTTTAAAAATTCCAAATTAGTTGTAGTTTATAGATTTCGCGTTGTAGTGATTGCTTTGTTAGATAGTAGCCTGCTTTGCGTTGTAGAAAATAAATTATATGTTTATGTTATTGTCTCCTTCCAAATGTAACATTTCAATATTCATATTCCCCTTCTGTTCACCATTTTTCGAAATAAATTAGTGTGAATGTAGATCATAGTACATGAGTATATGTAGATTAGAGCAAATGAGTACATGTATATATTTCATTGTAATTTTTGAATGATAAGTTTGGATAAAAATGTTCTATTGAATTTCTTGCGTTGCGATTGATCTTGATATTGCGTGGCATTTATTAAATAATCAATTGTTCGATGATTTTATCTGAATTCTAATTTTGTAATCTTATTGTTATTTTTTTTTCTCAATAGAAGTTATTAAAACAAAAAAATGTTATGCTATTTATGTTTATCCGATTCCTGTTAGGTATATCAGAATTTTAATTTTTGCAATCTTTGTGTTATTTTTTTTTTTTTTTTTTTTTTTTTTCTCAGCAGAAGTTGTTAAAAAAAATAAATTATGCTATTATTTCGAATTTTGTTATATTTTATCCGAATTTTAATTTTTTTCATAGAAGTCATTAAAACAAAAGGTGTTATATTATTTATGTTTATCTGAATCCTGTTATGTTTATCCGAATTTTAATTTACAATCTTATTGTTATTTTCTCAACAGAAGTTGTTAAAACAAAAAATGTAATGTTATTTACTAAAACTTTTCAATATTGGGTATTTCTTACTAAAAATATTGAATTAATACGGATAAATATATCGAATAAATATATTTTTCTCTTATATTTCAGTGATTATATATCTTATTGAGGCCACTTTTGAATAATGTTTCGAATGCTCCGCCTTTCATTGAAGACTGAAATTTTTTTTGGCTGTGGGTTAAGAAAGTGAAAGCATTCATCTTTACAGTTCATAAGACAGAAATCATACCACTTGTAAAAACAGCCTCACGATCGTTACAATGTACTACAGTAGAAGTAATGAAGGGTAAGAGAGATTTCTGACTTTGACGTATGTTGCAAATTATTTCTCTACAGGATTTCGTATTATTTTCGTACTTCACTTCACACTTTCATCGATCATTAACTGGTCAATGGAACCTTTTTTTTGACCAATCATTCCATGATCGATGGAAAGGTTTTCCATTACTGTTCAAATATACCCACCGTAACCGCTGTTTACAGAGGTTAACGAGCTCTTTTCGTAAAGTTTACAGTGTTTAAAAGAAAGAAATCGGTTACTTTTCTAAAAAGTTGGTGCTTGCCTTTTCTAATGATTTAAGAAAGTTAATCAATAATTTCAATTTAATTAAACCACTAAATCAATTGTCATGTTTTGTTTCAGGTCATATTTAAGGAAATGTTCTTTTAAATCTATCTATCTATCAGTTGATTGTTCTATTATTAGTTAATGTTAAAGAAATATTTAGTCAATTAATTCTATCTATTCAATTAATTAGTTCCATGTATTCAGTTAATCTTAAAGAAATGTCCAGTTAATTTACTCTGTCTATTCAATAAATAATTCTATCTATTCAGTTAATTAGTTCTATCAATTCAGTTAATGTTAAAGAAATGTTCATTTAATTAATTCTATCCAGTTAATGTAAAAGAAATGTTCAGTTAATTAATTCTATTTATTGGGTAAATAATTCTATCTATTCACTTAATTAGTTGTAACTATTCAGTTAATTAGTTGTATCTATTCAGTTAATTAGTTATATCTATTCAGTTAATGTGAAAGAAATGTTCTGTTAATGAATTCTATCTATTCAGTTAATTAGTTATATCTATTCAGTTAATGTGAAAGAAATGTTCTGTTAATGAATTCTATCTATTCAGTAAATTAATTCAATCTATTCAGTAAATTAATTCTACCTATTAAATTAATTAGTTCTATCTATTCAGTTAATAAGTTCTATCTATTCAGTTAACGTTAAGAAATGTTCAGTTAGTTCATTGAATCTATTCAGTAAATTAATTATATCTATTCAATTAATTAATTCTATCTATTCAATTAATTAGTTTTATCTATTCAGTTAATGTAAAAGAAATGTTCAGTTAATTAATTCTATTTATTGGATAAATAATTCTATCTATTCAGTTAATTAGTTCTATCTATTCAATTAATGTTAAAATAAATGTTCAGTAAATTAATTCTATTTATTTAATTAATCTGTTCTGTCTATTAAAGTATTTATTTGGTTAGAAGTTACGAATTAAATGAACATAATCACTTTTTTTGTAGAAAATTAAATGTTAGAGTTGACTATAATAAAAGTTTTTATTAATGCTGACAACAAAAACTAATTGTTAACTGTCACTATTTATTTTTAACGCTATGCAACTATATGTTAATTAATTTAATTAAAAATCATTGCATGATCGATGGAAAAGTTTTCCATTACTGTTCAAATATGCCAACCGTAACTGCTGTTTACAGAGGTTAACGAGTTTTTTTCGTAAAGTTTACAATGTTTAAAAGAAAAGCCATCGGTTACTTTTCTAAAGACTCGATACCTGCCTTTTTCTAATGCTTTCAGCAAGTTAATAATTAATTTTAATGTTAGTTAATTTAATTAAACCCCTAAATCAATTGTCATGTTTTTGTTTCAGGTCAAATTTAAAGAAATGTTCTTTTAGTTAGTTCTATCTATTCAGTTAATGTAAGAAAGAAATGTTCAGTACGTAAGAAATGTTCAGTACAGTAATTCTATCTATTCAGTTAATGTTAAAGAAAATGTTTAGTACATTAATTCTATTTATTCAGTAAATTAATTCAGTCTATTCAGTAGATTAATTCTATCTGTTCAGTTAATTAGTTTCATCTGTTCAGTTAATTAACTCTATCTACTCAGTTAATTAATTCTATCTATTCAGTTAATTAATTCTACCTAATTATTTCTATTTATTCAGTATTAAATTTATTCAAAAAATTAAATGTGATGTTGATTAATTCTATCTATTCAATAAATTATTTCTATTCATTCAGTAAATTAATTAAATTTATTCAGAAAAATTAATTCAATCTATTCAGTTGATTAATTTAATTCAATATTCAGTTAATTATTTCTATTCAGTCTATTCAGTTATCTATTCAGTAAATTATTTCTAATTTATTTCTATCTATTCAGTAAATTATTTCTATCTATTCAGTAAATTAATTCAATTTATTCAGTAAATTAGTTCAATCTATTCAATTAATTAGTTCTATCTCTTCAGTTAATGTTAAAGAAATGTTCAGTAAATTAATTCTATCTATTGAATTAAGTAGTTCTATCTATTAAAATATAAATTGGGTAAAAATTTCGAATTGAATTAGCATAATCACTTTTGCTTAAAAGAAAATTAAGTGTTAAAGTTGAGTTATAATAAAATTTTTATGAACGTTGTCAACAAAAACTAATTGTTAATTGTCATTTTTTATTTTTATTGCTATAGAACTATATGTTAATTAATTTAATTAAACCACTAAATCAATTGTCATATTTTGTTTCAGGTCATATTTAAAGAAATGTTCTTTTAATTAGTTCTATCTATTCAGTTAACGTTAAAGAAATGTTTAGCTAATTAATTCTACCTATCCAGTAAATTAAATCTATCAATGTTAATTATTTCTATCTATTAAAATATTTATTTAGTTAAATGGTAAATTAAATGAGCATAAATCTGTTAAAGAAAATTAAGTGTTAAAGTTGAGCTACAATAAAGTTTTTATTAATGTTGACAACAAAAACTAATGACAACAGTCATTATTTATTTTTAAAGCTATACAACTAAATCAAATACTATGTTATCTAACAAAAAATTTTGTCTCTAAAATAGTTATTTGAAGTTAAAAATTAAAATAAATAAAGTAAATAATTTGCATATTAGGAAAATGGTCTAACATCCCTTATTTTGTTTTTGTCTATTTCTTTCTATTTTAATGTTTATCACAGATTTTAAGACATTCAGAATTCAGAATTCATTGTTCAGAATTTTTTAACAAATTAAAATAATGTAATAAAAATAACGTTTATTATTATATTTTAAATACATATATTTTTCCATTGAAATTTACCATAAAATAAAAATAACTTTACAATAAAATTACCATAAAATAAAAATAACTACAATAAATTTACAATAAAATTAAAACTAATAGAGACAATCGTTAATTACAGTCATTTTTCCTTCAAAAATGAATTGTAGCATAAAATCCATGTTGGCAAATTGAAGTTAAAATAAACATTCGAATAAAAAAAAACTATTTCAAAGCCAAAAATAATCATACTAACTTTTTTTCCCTTATATTTCATGTTTGGATAATTCAGATAAATACGCCCAATAATTGACAACTCTATTATAGGACAGCAGCACTTCGATACATCAATGACTTAATTTTAAAATATTGAACGGTTACATATTTGACATATGTCCTATCCTTTATCGTTGACATATGTCAAATACGTATGCACACAATTTTGACAGTTTCCTTTAACGAATTCTAAAATATAATTAGAATATTCATTACTTTACTTTAAATTATATATCCTAGCATAAAAATTATTCATATTTAAGAACAAAAAATTTTTAAGTATATTTTTTTAAGAACGTAATGAAACTTAAGTACTCTTATTTATTTCCACAGATGCATTTTTTAAATTCTTCCAACCCAGTAGTTAAGTGTTTATTTATTTAGCATTCCAATCAATCTTTGAATCTCGTTATGAAATAATGCTGCCAATTTTTTTTTTTTTTTATCGTATGCTAATTATTTTTTCTAAATAAATAAATAAAAAGAAACCAAAAGATTATTTATTTAGCATTCCAATCAATCTTTGATCTCGATATGAAATAATGTTGCCAATTTTTTTATCTTATGCTAATTATTTTTTCTAAATAAATAAATAAAAAAAAAACCAAAAGATTATTTATTTAGCATTCCAATCAATTTTTGATCTTGTTATAATGTTGCCAATTTAATAAAATAATTAATATTATTCAAATATTGTAGCCAATTTTTTTTTATCTTGTGCTAATTTTTTTCTAAATAAATAAATAAAAAAAAAAGGCAAAAGATTATTTATTTAGCATTCCAATCAATCTTTGATCTCGATATGAAATAATGTTGCCAATTTTTTTTTATCTTATGCTAATTATTTTTTCTAACTAAATAAATAAATAAAAATCAAAAGATTATTTATTTAACATTCCGATCAATCTTTGATTTCATTATGAAATAATGTTGCCAATTTTTATCGTATGCTAATTATTTTTTCTAACAAAAATAAATAAATAAAAAAAATAATCTAGGGACACAGCCCCTTGAAATAACATATGCTTTAAAAAAATCTGTAAAAAACGATACATCATCAAAACCTTCAAAAACGAACACAGAAAAAGAAAAAGTTCGAAGACACACGCTTATAGAATCGTTTGCACGCGAACGTAACCAACCAATTACAAAAGAGACACCGAGTTCGCGTGCGATTCGCGCGCTTACTTCCAGTCACGTGCCAGAATTAAGAAGAAAAAGAACAAAACAGAAGACAAGAAATGACGAGAAGGGGGAAAGGGGATGGGAGAAGCATGATCGTTTGGCGAACGATTTTTTTTTTTCTTCTTTTCTTTTTTCTTCTTGCTAGTTATTTTTATTATGAGGATATTGACCTAAATGCTGTTAATTGGAATCTCTGTGTTGCATTTTTTAGTGTCCATTTTGTTATAAAGTAGGCCTAATTTTTTATTCTTTCTTTTTTCGGTTCTATCAAACGTGAATCGAATAATGGAATAATTATTGGTTTTGAGAATTCGATTCGCTGAAGATTTCGTGAAAATTAGTGATTCCATTTTTTTTTTTTATGTATATGTATTTAATTCTGATATCCTGGTTGCTATGTATGGTGGTTTTTGTGAATGATATATAATGTGATTATATTTTATCGATGACTTTATTTAGATGGAATTGCATGTTTTCATCCTTTTATTCGAATTGACAGCTCGTAATATGATCAAAGTATTGAAGGTAATAAAAACATGCTATATGAATGTATCAAATAACTGGAAGTAATAAAAAAAACTTTTTTTATGAATACACGATGTTTTTTTATTGTAAGCAATCTTTTCTCCTTTCGTATTTATGTGCAATTTATTTTTTTTTTTCTTCTCAAAATGTTTATGATTATTTGACTGATTTTTTTTTTTTTTTTTTTTCCGCCTTTAATGTGGTTCGACAAAAATATTCAAGACGTAATAAAAAAAATTCAAGACGTATCTTCTTAGAAAGAGATATTGCAGATATTGTTGTATTATTATTTATTATTATTATTTTTTACATTAAGAATTTTCTGTAAAATCTTTGTTATAGATATTAAACTACTTTTTAACTACATCTCTCCCATTGTTGAATAGAAAATTAATTATTTCAATAATACTAAGTGTTTCGTTTTATGCATTCAACATTATTCTGTATTAAATATAAGAATTGTATTAAATCTTTGAAAATCACTATATTTGCAATAAAATAAATATTTTCATTTATATACATACATAAACACACGCACATTATATATGTATATATATATTAGTGAAAAACTTCTAGTTGTGAAATTAAAAAAATGGGGCCCGATGGCAGATTAGCACAAGTGTCGGGTTCGAGTCCAGGCAGTGTCATGGCTGTTTGTAATGCTTCGAATCCCCTTTAAATCGTTGATCCCTGTCTAATATGACTGTAGAGCATTGGGCTGACTACTGTACTACCGTACCCTTAAAAAAAAATATCTCCTGTCTCAAAATTTGCTAGTAGGCAGACGGCCTTGGCCCACGAGGGGCTGTTGCACCAATAAAGAAGAAATTTAAAAATATGAGAATTTGGATATTTATTCTGAGCTGAAAAAAAAATGTTTAAAATTGCAAAAATTATTTTTATTGTATATGTGGAAAATTTATTTATAGGATCAATTAATGCATAATAAGTTATATGTACCTTTCAAAACATGACGTTTATATTTTCAGTTATATATTTTATGTGACTTTTTATATTAAAATCAATCCATTGTTTAAATTTATGTTTCTTACAGTTTTTTTATTTAGTTTTTTCAATACAAAATAAACAAATATTACAAACAAAATGAAGAGTTTTTTAAAATTGTATTTATTTATTTGCTTATTTTTATTTATTATTTTTAATTTTCATTTATTTACTGCTTTTTATTTATTTATTATTATTTTTGGTTTATTATTTTTATTTAATAAATAAGCAAATAAAAAGTAAATAAACAAATTAGTATTATTATCTGTTTAGTTATTATTTTTTTTTTATTAAATAAATATATAAAATTAAAAAAAAAAACATTTTGTTTTTCATATTTGTTTATTATTATTAATTTTTATTTATTATTATTATTATTATTTTGCAATATGCGTTTTAAAAAAAGTAATTTGATTTGGTAAATAAAATAACAGAATCATGATATCAGTATTGCAATTAAGTATTTGCCTTTTCAATATAATCAATATATAATAAAAATTTCATTTTTCTGATTGTATAAGCAGAATCAACAAATGAAAGTACTACAGAAAAAGGGGATTTCCCACTTGGGCAAAATTTCTCTTAGGGGAAAATATGTTTCAAATCAAGAGAATGATACAAATGTAAAATGAACAGGGACAATTCTTCCATATCTGTAGTATTGAATGGTCCCCTTTTTTAGTGTCGTGTCTTTATTTAAATAACAGCAACTATTTGACGAAATATGCTAGATAAAACTGCATACAAAATTATTAAGTGGTACTCTGCATATCAAAAACTTTAAATGAAGATTAAAATAATTAGAAAAAATTTAACGCTGGCAAAGATCTCGAGATAACTTAAAGCAAAAATTACAGACTCGAAATGAAAATTTTTTTTAAAGCAAAAATTAAAAAAGGAACATTTCTTTTTCTTATCAATCCCATACATTATATTGACTGCTCACAAAAATAAGAGCGAAAAAATATTTGCATAAAAAAAAAATTTCGTAATTTTTCTTATATGGGTTAACGCCCTCTGTTAAAATTTTTTCCTTTTCCTATATCTACTTAACGTAGGATAAAAAAAAATGGTGCAGATAAATTGAAATAAAATTTTTAATTTATTTTTTAACCCTTTTGTATGTGCATGTTCCTCATCTCTTCTTTATTAAAATAACTTAATCACGGTCCGTACATGTCCGTGTCGAAAACATAATCACCCCGGACGGTCACGTGATAGGTCACTCACACGCGACCGTCCCCTTTTAGACGCACATCGAAAATCCAAAAAAAAAGGAAGAATAAAAAAGAACAAGATGGCGCGTTCCAAGCGATGCCACCACTTGCATTCAAAATGAATCTCCATCCGGGCAGACGACTTGGATACGTATGGCACGTGCGAAGGATCTTGGCATCAGTAATTACATTTTATTCACCGCGGTGTTGTTGAACCGAATTCCCGAGTGTCACTGCAACCGTAGCCCCTTTGGGTGGAGTCAGACGATTATCAGTGCTGGCGCGTGCTGGCCTCTTGTGACCACCCCGGGCGCTATGGGAGAG
Source organism: Caerostris extrusa (assembly GCA_021605095.1). NCBI lineage: Eukaryota > Metazoa > Arthropoda > Arachnida > Araneae > Araneidae > Caerostris > Caerostris extrusa. The sequence goes on along the minus strand of BPLR01008665.1, from coordinate 104,293 downwards.
TCTTCTTGCAACGTTGCATTGGCCTCTAAATGAATGGTCTCTTTAATTGAGCTATAAATACCATCAAGCATGGACATTTCTATAATAAAGGGTTTCTGCAAGGGATGTAGTTAGTACCTTATTGCTTTTTCCGTGTTTTTGTCTCACAAGAGCTATTTGTCACCCGTGTTAGCTCCATCAAGGACAAAAAAATCAAGATAAAGATGGATTAATAATTCATTTTTTGGAACCATCGTTTTCAGTAATTTGTTTTTTCTCGCTTCTCGGAATTGGAGAGGACAAGGTCGTGCTTGTTGTCAAGTTGGTAAATAATACCATGCATTAGGCGGTAAAAAAAAAAAAAAAATAATAATAAATATAAACTTGAGACCTGTTATTATTGATGCCCAAATCGGTTGAGAATTATAACTATTAGAGAATCTCTCATGTAATTAACGTTATACCACTCTAACGTCAATGATCAAGAGAGATTATGAACTCTCTATTTAATATGCATATTTTCAGTCAAATTGCATTAAATGTCATTTATCTTGGGGATTTATTTTATTCGCAGTTTAAAAATATGGCAGGAGTACATATGGCGGAGTAAATAGTTAGGTATATGTAGTATATATGGCTGGAGTAAATAATTAGGAGTATATAGTATATATGGCGGGAATAAATAGTTACGTATATATATATAGTATATATATGGCAGGAGTATATAATGACGAGCACTATATAGTATATATAAGTAAATAATGAGGCTAGAGTAAATAATGAGGAGTATATAGTATATATGGCTGGAGTAAATAATTAGAGTATATATGGCTGGAGTAAATAGTTAGAAGTATATAGTATACATGACGGGAGTAAATAATGAGGAGTATATAGTATATATGGCGGAGTAAATAATGAGGAGTATATAGTATATATGGCGGGAGTAAATAATTAGAAGCATAGAGTATATATGGGGGGAGTATATAGTTAGTAAAGCATCTCAATTTAAATCATTGGATTAGACATCGAAAATTCCTATGTCAGCGCAATAAAGTTCCACTTTAAGTATTTAAAATATAGTCTTTTCATAGGATTTCGTGGAGAAATGAATTGCAACACACAGATGCTGCCCCTAAAGTTGATACCCCAGATTGCAGTTTGTTCCAGAGAACATCTTTATCCACCAAGGTTTGTTCCATTATAATGAATTTAGTTCATAGGCGAACCATCATTAACATCATAATTATTAAAAATCTCGTCATAATATTTGATAATTTTTGACATAACTTTTATTTTTTTTATATAACAGAAATAAGAAAATACAGCTGTATAAATTATTACAATTTTTAAATAATATTAAAAGTGCATCATTAGAATACTTTTAATAATTGCATTCAATTATTATTATTATTATTATTGAGTTTCATTTGATATTTCACTATTTCGAAATTTTTGATGAAACAAAACAAAGCATTAAAAAACATGCTTAATGTAAAATATTTAATTACTCCAAATTACTAAAATCTCTGTGACACATTAATGAACACCGCTTTTGCAATTTTAGTTTTACTGTTTTAATAAAATTATAAATGAGTTCTAATATAGTGATGTACATCCAACTTACGCATAATAAGTTGAAAATATACACAGAATTATCTAATCTGCAGACAATGTTGGATTCAAAATTGTTACGAATGCAGTCCAACATAAAATTGCTAATTTCCTTAAAACATTGAAATGTTTATGAATTCATTAATTATTTGTTTATTTTTTTCAACTCTTTTTTTTTGAATAATACGAAATTAATAAAGTTTTTATGTCATCTATATCCCTAAGTGCATTTTCTTTTTTTATTTTCTAAGATATAATAATTCTAATTTTAGTAATTTATTATTAATTAATTTAATTAATTATTCTAATTTTAGTGTCTAAACTTGGTCATTGTTTTTTTAATTCTTGAAAATAAATCCATGATTATTATGCTACATCAGTTTTGCTTATTCATCATTATGGATCAGTAAAATTGTAGTCTTTTTTTTTAACAACTATTGTTAAATTAATAATATTTTACATGTGAATAAACAATAATAACTATTGTTGAAATTCATAATATTTTATATGCGAATAAACAATAACAACTATTGTTAAGTTAATAATATTTTATATGTGAATAAACAACAACAACTATTATTAAATTCTTAACAATTATTGTTAAATTCATAACAACTATTGTTAAATTAATAATTTATATGCGCACCCTAATACAATTTTCCTACTTCAAATTCGCCCATACCGCCTATTTTTTTAATACTTCCTCAATAATCTAAAAGGTGTATTACCCCTATGGATATATTTTTATTGTAACTATTGTATAATTCCGACAAATTTACCACTTGTATACAGTTGATTAAGGAGCAATGAACTTCTGAGAATGTGATACTATAAATATTAATCAATGATTGGTATGGATTGAATCAGTAAGAATAAAACATTTTTCTCATTTATAACTAACTCATTTGCATGCTGTTAGAATTTTTTTGTGCTCATCAAAAGATTTTTAGATATCGAATCAAACCTCACCCTAAGGTTAAAATATTATCGATTCCCTATAATTGTCCACTCTAATAAATCTACGCATCGAACCCGCATGGTACAAACCCCAAACGAACCCCTAAAGAGAGGCCTTCCGACAAGAATGGGCACCTCAAACCCTGAAGAGTGCCAGACCTCACAGACGCTACACCATAAGACAATGCCTTATTACCAATCCCATTGTAATCATTTTCCTCCTCGACAGTGTGCAGCAAGCACCAAGAAAAAAGTTCTGGAGACATACCGAATATTTGATCAGACCGCTCCCTGTTATGGGTTCGCCAGGTTTTCTGATGCACCTAATTACCGGATTTAGAACCCAAATCAATTAGGAAGGTAAGTTCTGTCGGTTCTGGGTTGAGTCTTGCCAACGTAAATCATGCATGATTAATCGTGGACACAGGATGGTCGCGTTTGTTTGTCCCACGTGGGCACTCCTTTTGGTGGTTCTAATTCCACCAAGGATGGTTCCAGCGACAAGGTCTCGATGACATTTTCGTTATTGAATTAAGAAAGCGTGACAACAACCACAGAGGTTGCAACCCTGCGTTTTGGAGGTAAGAAGCATTCGGTGGGTAGGATTAGTAATCTTGTTACAACAGAAGCTGTAGTAACAGAACAGTTGCCAAGCCCATTGGGAAGATAATTTGTTGTCAGAGCAATTATTGCATGACTTGCCCAGTTGTCGTTGTGATGTAGTTTCAGACATTTGTCATACTAACTTGTTTGGTTTGACGTTGTTCGCTTGGTTGTATTGGTTTTTGTGTTCGATCATAGTTTGAATATTCCTGCTAGTAATTATTATAAAGTCAGACTAGAAGACTCTGTTCTTCATTTTAAATGCATTAGTGCATAAAAAATTGTTTCTTGAATATATAAAAGCATTAATTAATATAATTAATCACGCAATCATAAATGTACATTAAGAATGAATGTTCATAAATTATATAATCATAAATGTACATTAATTAATTAACGTACTTTTAATATGTATAATTTATCATAAATATATCATATAAAATCATATATGTGATGATCATATATTTATCATTATTTTATATTTATAATAAATGTTTATGTAAAATCATAAATGCACATTAATTAATTAACTTACTTTTATTATATATAATTTATCATAAATGTATCATATAAAATCAGATATGTGATGATCATAGATTTATCATAAATGTTTATATAAAATCATAAATTCACATTAATTAATTTGTAGTTTTTTAACTTTCTAGAATCATAATGTAAACATTTATAATTCTAGAAAGTTAAAAGGAATAAGGAGAATAATTCTAACTTGAGATAACGAGATAATAATAATGAGATATAATACTAATGATATAATGAGATAACAAGAACAATATGAGATACTAATAATTCTATTATAATTTTAAGTTTAATTCTAATTTTTTAAACAAAAATTTTACTAAAAATTACATTTTTATTTCATTGCTATATTTATTTTTCTTAAAAAAATTAATTATTATTTGTTAAATTGAAAAATCTCATAAGAATACTAACAGTAAATATCTTCATTACTCAAAATCAAATTTACTTGATTAATAATAGAATCATGAGAATAATAATAGAATCAAACATTTGAGAATACTATGCTATAATAAATGGCCATGGATGCTATAATTTTTATTTAAGTTATTAAGTAAAAGTCAGAAATATTACTAATCAACTTATTGTTGACAAATTAAAAATTGCATGCATCTTGAAATATTTTTTTTTATTTGTTTAAATAACTAAATTTATTTCATTAATACAGTGATACAATCCATTTTTCCTAAGTAACAAACTGATCTCTAATATTTAATATTATATAAATTAAATTAATATTGATCCAACATAAATTAGATAAAATTACCAAAATTACTCACCAATCTACTTATTATGCTCACCATACCAAATATAACAAAGTATAACTAAAAGCAAACAAAAAAGATCTAAACATGTTACATACTTTAAAAAATGATTCCATAATTATATCCAACCATTAAATACCATTATTAATGACGTTTTATTATGATTAAATTACTTGTGGCGCAAAAGGCAATATTCTTTCTCTTTCTTTTAATACTCGGAAGATATTACATTTCCATCTGCTTGTTTAAGCAGATAAAAAACAAAGCATAAATGGTATATGGATATTAAAAACCAGTTTCAGTGGTTGTCTTTCTTTATATCTAGACCTAGACTTCCTGCATAATCTAGTATTTGATCAGTGTACTTAATTTAAGCATACACATTAAGAACAGTTATCAATCTTATAAGAGGTCAAATATGCGAGCATGCTTGAAGGTATGGTATATCTTCTTTCCGATACAAAGTTTCAATGTTTTATAATGAGATGCAAACAGCTGAAGAAACAGAAGCCTTATCTGCATTCTGGTCGTGCATCTTGCAGCACTTTTATTGTGACGTAGGAAAAAAAAAAAATAAATGAATTTTTTTCTTTTGTACGCACATGAAATGTGATTGTTTGATTTAAATACACCGAAACAAAAAAGTAAATATTATTATCACAGCCTCGAGGTAGGTCAGGGACTTGGATTTAAAAGCATGGAAGATAAAATTGTTTTTCTTGTCAACTATATTTGATTAACGCGATACGTTTTTACGATAGCGGTGTTGCGCTGAATCTCAAATTTCATAAATAAAAAAGTATATTTGTAGAATCGGATTATTTTAGTAGTTAATTAAAAATGATACTTACTAAATAAATGGAGTTACAATGTTTAAATGTTCAATATGTGTAAAAGCAAGCATGTGGTGGAGTTCTCCTCTAATACATCACTAAAAGGTGAGGCAGTTACCCTTAAAAGTCTTCCCGGAAGGCACTATCCTCCCCTCATCACCGGTTGGTGGGCTGTGAGGTAGATACACAAGTGGTACATGAGGCCCACCGATCTTCAACAAAGAAGGAAAGTTGTGTGTTACATTATGGGCAACTTATAAAGCGCAGCTGCAGTTACATTGCACTAAAGCTTGTATTTTCATTCCAAAATAAAAAAAATTATTAGTATTTTACTTATTTATTTATTATTTTACGACGTTATTGTGCTAAAGCTTATATTTTCATGCTAAAAAAAAAAAAAAAAATTGTTTTCATTTATTTATTTATTACTATAAGTTGTTAATATCATTGTTATTTATTATTGTAAGTTCTAATATTATTGTTATTTATTATTGTAAGTTGTTAATATTATTGTTATTTATAATGGTAAGTTGTTAATATTATTGTTATTTATTATTGTAAGTTGTTAATATTATTGTTATTTATAATTGTAAGTTGTTAATATTATTGTTAATATTAAGAACAGTTATCAACCTTATAAGAGGGTCAAATATGCGAGCATGCTTGAAGGTATGGTATATCTTCTTTCCGTTACAAAGTTTCAATGTTTTATAATGAGATGCAAACAGCTGAAGAAACAGAAGCCTTTATCTGCATTCTGGTCGTGAGTTTTTGCAGCACTTTTATTGTGACGTAGGAAAAATAAATAAATGAATTTTTCCTTTTGTAAGCATATGAAATGGGATTGTTTGATTTAAATACACCGAAACAAAAGGAAATGTTATTATCACAGCCTCGAGGTAGGTCAGGGGACTTGAATATAAAGCATGAAAGATAAAATTGTTGTCAACTATATTTGATTAACGCGATATGTTTTACAATAGCGGTATTGCACTGAATCTCAAGTTTCATAAATAAAAGTATATTTGTAGAATCAGATTATTTAATTAAAAATTATACTTATTAAATAAATGGAGTTACAATGTTTAAATGTTCAATATGTGTAAAAACAAGTATGTGTTGGAGTTTTCCTGGTTCCTCTGATACATAACTAAAAAGGTGAGGCAGTTACCCCTAAAAGTCCTCCCAGAAGACACTATCCTCCCCTCATTACCGGTTGGTGGGCTGTTTGGTAGTACATAAGTAATCAGTTATAACTGATCTTCAACAAGGAGGTTTGTATGTTACATTATGGACAACTTATAATGCGCAGCTGCAGTTTCATGACACTAAAGCTTATATTTTCCTGCCATAATAAACAAATTATTACCGTTTTTATTTATTTATTTACGACGTTATTGTGCTAAAAACTTATATTTTCATGCCAAAATAAAAAAAAATTTCATTTATTTATTTATTATTGTAAGTGGTTAATATTATTGTTATTTATTGTTATAAGTTGTTCATATTATTGTTAATATTATTGCTATTTATTATTGTAAATTGTTAATATTATTGTTATTTATTATTGTAAGTTGTTAAATTGTCATTTATTATTCTAAGTTGTTAATATTATTTATAATTGTAAGTTAATATTATTTTTATTTATAATTGTAAGTTGTTAATATTATTGTTAATATTAATAACAGTTATCAATCTTATAAGAGGGTCAAATATGCGAGCATGCTTGAAGGTATGGTATATCTTCTTTTCCGATACAAAGTTTCAATGTTTTATAATGAGATGCAAACAGCTGAAGAAACAGAAGCCTTATCTGCATTCTGGTCGTGAGTTTTGCAGCACTTTTATTGTGACGTAGGAAAAAAATAAATGGATTTTTTCCTTTTGTAAGCATATGAAATGGGATTGTTTGATTTAAATACACCGAAACAAAAAAAAAATATTATTATCACAGCCTCGAGGTAGGTCAGGGACTTGGATTTAAAAGCATGGAAATAAAATTGTTTTTCTTGTCAACTATATTTGATTAACGCGATACGTTTTACGATAGCGGTGTTGCGCTGAATCTCAAATTTCATAAATAAAAAAAGTATATTTGCAGAATCAGATTATTTCAGTAGATAATTAAAAATGATACTTACTAAATAAATGTAGTTACAATGTTTAAATGTTCAATGTGTGTAAAAGCGTCTCCCATCGATAGTCAGACTGCCTAGTGGGAGTTTTCCTGGTTCCTCTTATACAACCCGCAAAGTAAAAATATTACTAATAAACTTATTTTTTGCAAATTAAAATTGCATGAAGTAATTCTTTTCTCTACATAACTGAGTTTATTACGGTGCAGTTACCCCTAAAAGTCCTTCCGGAAGGCCTTATCCTCCCCTCATCAGTGTTTGGGGTGTGCGGTAGATATGTATAAGGGGTATATGAGGCCTATGATTTACAACAAAGAGAAAATGTTTGTATGTTATATTATGGGCAACTTATAATGCGCAGCTGCAGTTACATTGCACTAAAGCTTAAGTTTTTATGCCATAATAATTAAAAAAAAATATTAGCTTATTTATTTATTATTTTAAAATTTTTTCTACTACGTTAGGTGTTTTTAAATCTTCTTCGAATTAAAAAAATTATAAGTAATAAGGAATTATGTAAATACCTAAAACTGTCTATCTGGTTGAATTCTCAGTGTCCTGCAGTGCCCGGGACGGACATCCATGAGAAGTTTACATGGATGGAGAGAAGGGGGGGGATGCAGCTTCTGCTGTAATGGAGCACCCGTAGGTAGAAGTCTGACTTGGCTCCGTGTCACTGAAGAAAAAGGGCAGGGCCTTCTGGGGGAATTATAGGAGGAATTAAAAAATATTTTTGCAGCATTCATTAAAAAACTAATAATTTAAAAAATTCCATCCCTAAATTATCAATATGAAAAATGTATGAATCAGTGTTATATTTTCGACTAAAGCTGATTTTAAAAGGAATTTTTAAGCCATCATAGGCAATGATTTCTAGAATTTCGAGTTTTAGAGTAATTCCTCTGCCAAATTGTTTTGTCTTGTATTTTTAAAAAAAGCATTGGGATAAATTGAGATAAAGCAGCATCAGTGAGCATTAATGCATCTCAAAGCACTAAGTCAAGCCAAGTCAAGACTAAAGTTAACCATATTTCAGAATCATGTCGGCACCAGTAGAAATCAGATTAGCATTCCACTTTGTAATCAGACAGCAGTTCCCAAATCATAAAATTAATTTTTTTAAAAATTACGAAACGTACATATTCCAAAAATAATCTAAATAATTAACTCTAAATAATTAAAATGATACCTGAACGATGAAATAAATGTCAAGTTCACCATAAATTAAAAAAAAAAACCTGAATCTTTTCTATTCAAAAAACTAAAGCGAAACTGGTTGAAAGAGACGCCAAACATTAAAAGGAATGTCGTCTGATTTACAAAAAGTGGAATGCCAGTTTTTCAGAATATCATAAATAAAAACCGAATGCTGAAAACTCACGTTTTCTTTAAATAGAAAATGTTACCATTTCCTATTCCTTTTCTTTTTTTTTAAATAAAAATAAGCTGTTTTTGGCATAACATTATCAAAAGCGCATTTTCTCTACGATAAGCACATACTATATTCATAAAAAAAAAAAAGAATGTGGTATCAACTTGAATAAATCATAAAGCATCAAAACATGAATCTCGGTTTTAAATAAAATAATTCATTTATGTTAAAGATAACACTTGCCAAACATTCAGATGAAAATAGAATGTTAATTAGTATTCTTCTGTTCTTATTGTAAAAGGTAGAAGCATTAAAATCGTCTGGCCTGTGTTTGTACGATGGAACAGATAAAAGATGATGACTCATTCGATAGTACAAACAAAATGCTGTGGTAACTAACGATAATAACTTAATCTGAACAAATTCCATCATTTTAATAAAGGCATTCTTCTTTTATTCTTCAGAATAGTTTAAAAAAGATTTACTGCTTTATTTTAATAATGCAATAACCTCTCATCTTATCGTCCATGTTGACAGACAGAAAAAAAAAAAACCGCGATATAGCAGACGATTCTCTCTACATTCTAATGTTAGTTAAATTTTTAACGTTGATGGTTTTGGAATTATATAACCTAAAGAAAACATATACATTTTATATTAAAGCATTTCTTTTTTACCAGTTGTATATAATTTTTATTTTTATTTATTTTAACATTTAAGTGCCCAAGTCTCATTTTAAATGAATGATTTTTAAATAAATGATTAGTGATATAACGAGAAAACATATACATTTATTTAAAACGATTCGAACGTCAAAATCGATTCGAATGAAGCGATTCGAAAAAAAAGATTTAATTTTTTTTTATGGTTGAAAAAAAAAATTTACGATAAAAATAAATCCAAAAATTTTTATTAACATTCTCTTTTTTTTAATGTTTAGTGATTTTGTTGTAACTGCTTATTCGATAGGTTTATTATTTTTAAAATTAGAACAATTATGCTTTAAAAAAAAATCAACTATAAAAATCGAAATTATATTAATATCACTTTGTATAATTTAATAAGGAATCGTAATATAGAATAGTGTAAAATGACTATTTTTTAATAATGATTCTTTCCTCATTTAGCGTTAACTAATTTTCATTCAAACTTATTCACTACAACCAATAGAATTCATTAAAAGCATGATAAAATAATTTTCGTGAATTTTAAATAATTTTTGACCATTTTTAACCGGATTATTATTCTAGAATTTCTATACTAAATTTACTTCTGTTTATAGTACATTAGCAATGTGCAATTACACCTTTTTGCTTATATAAAAATTTATTCCAATTATTTTCTTTTTTATTTTACACATCGTGTGATAAAATATATTAAAAAAAGAGCATTCAGTTTGTAATAGATTTGCTTGAAATTCGTAATAATCTATCAAAAAAAATGTATGCTATACAGGATGTTTGTTTTAGAGAACCATTCTAAAAGAAATATCTATAACAAATCGTTTTGAGAAAAAAAAAATGATAACAATTCGATTATGATTAGCGATGTTCACTGTTTTGACGTGAAAGTCATTTTCCACTAGAACAGCTGATATGTAGTAGTTTCAACGATCCAAAGAGAACTACAAAAGGTTCCCTACATTTTACTCGGTAGTTGCAGCTGCAGTATGGAACGAGTTTAAAAAGCTCCTTCCAAAAACGAGCTTTGATTTGGCACGCGCTTTACTTTGGAACGAGCTTTCATTTGGCATGCATTTTCGTTTTCATATCTTTTTGTTGCATAGACATGGATGTTTTCTGTTTTATATATAAGGGTTTTGAATTAAACTCTCCTAGTTCAGAATACCAACCATTCTGGCCCTAATGCCATTGGTTTAAAGGGTTTCCAACGTAGGAATCACATTGTGTTTTATCTGTTTTAATCATCATTAAAAATCATGTTTGTAATGTTATAATTGAAGATCAATTAACATTGTTATTGTATTTGTTTTGTTACGTATTTAAGGACGTTTTCAGTACTTCTATTCAGTACATTAAATGCACAATACTTCCCGTTTGTTTGCAGTACTAATTTAAAAGCGAGTTAAAGCATGCATTATATTTCGTTCTTTCATACAATAATCATTGAAATTGTCATTAGTATAGGTTTGGTTTGTCGCTCTACGGTCATTTTTGCGGCCTGATGGCTAGCGCTCTGGCCTTTGGTATCACAGGTTTCAGGTTCGAATACCGACAGGGGCATAGATGGAATAATGCTTCAGAATCCACATTAAACTGTAGGTGCCGGTCTAATTAGTTTAAAGTGTGCAAAAAATGACCGTAGTGCGACAAACCTAAGATCATTTTGTGCACATGAAGGTAAACAGACCAGGACCTACAGTTTAAATTGGATTACGAACCACTAACACTAAACATCCATAGAACCTGAAGCCTGTGGTACCAAAGGTCAGAGCGCTAGCCAATTGGCCATCAGGCAGCTGAAGAAGAAGAATCATGTCTGTAATTGTACTGAATTGGAATCGCTTGCAAAAATTAAATGATGAAATAACAAAATGGGTTAAGACAGATTTCCGATATATATGCAAGATATGTTTACTGTTGAAATTTTTAAATTTTTTTTATTTATCATTACGTCCTAGTGAATTTAAAATATATTTATTATAAAATTGAGGAAAGCAGACGTTGATGCTAAATTATGTATATTACGGAATATTAAAACAATAGAGTTTTTTTGCATAACGATTTTTATCGTCCGATATTTATTTCTCCCTAGCGCGCATGCTCATAGGAAATTGCGCATGCGTATCTGTAATAATGTTTCCTATGAGCATGCGCGCTAGGAGAAATAAATATCGGACGATAAAAATCGTTATGCAAAAACTCTCTATTATTAGATAATATCGTTATTCATCCTTTTTAATCGTAATTAGAGAAATGCAAAATTTATTCTCATGCAGTTTTATTTTATGCATTTATATTTCTTTAATAGAATGGAGGTTTTTAACATGCAAGAAACACTTAAAGGCGGTTACTTCACACAGAAAAGGATATTTTATAACGTACTAAAAGCATGTACCTAGTTGATTAGGAATTTATGTCTTTAACACCTGTTGATTAGCGAATCTGCTTCATTAGTTGCCCAGAGTCGATGACAAATAATTTACGCCCCACTAAACACAGGTCCGAAAGAAAAAAAAAAGAACTTTTTTCTTTACTCTTCTTTTTATGGTCTTGTGGTCTTGTTCTTTCGTCTTTTCTGTCATATATATCCGATCGCGTTAATTAACTGACACTTTATTTTTTTCCCGTATGTCGATTAATATGTGATCAAAAAGCACAGATTAATCAAATCCTGAAAAAAAAAAAAAAAACTCTTTCAGTTTAAGGATTTTCTCTCTTATCAATATTATTATTATTTTTTTTTCTTCTAGTTAATTTTATCTCTTTCATTTGCGAGATATACAATGTACCGCCAAAGATGCTTATCTCGCTTCGATATCGCCAAGTGTTAGATATTTGGCGCGATAATGATTCGCAATTTATTATTTTGTGGGATAATTAATACCTGTATTAAATTAAAGAGTCTGGATTTTTTTATTCTGTATCCTTAAAAATAAAATTATAAATAGTTTTCCACAACCACCGTCAGAATGCTTCTAAAAGATGGGAGTGGTTAAATATGAAAGAAAGGGTAAATCAAATTCGACAGCTGGTAATGGCAAGAATATTCCAACACGCAGACGATATTTATGCATTTCACTTCACTTCTTTTATGTGGATCGCATGTTCTTTTCTTTTTATTGAATTATGCCAATTTTACTGCTTTATATTGGCTAATAACATCCTGCTAATTTTATTACTATGAATTTACAACTATAATTTCACTGAATAATAATCTACAACTAATAAATAATATTAATAATTACTGACCGTGAATAATTTTATTGGATAATTAATCATCTATTAAGAGAATATTAAATATTAATTAACTCAAATGAGGTAAAATAATTAAGAGTAGAGTAAATCAATGGTGAAATTAATTTTGTTTAACGACTACGAAGTGCGTTTCGTTGAACTTTAGATTGGAATTTTCTGAATTTTTAATAAATTTAAGTAAAAAACTTTCTGAACTTTTATAATAGTTTAATAGAGAAAAAAATATTTTTCAAAAGATATTTTCTATTTTTATTGGATGGTTTATGAATATTTTGGAATTTTTTTAGAAAAATTGTTCTAAAATGCCAAGCCAAAAGAAAAAAAAATGCTTTATAGGTTTTAAAAATTAATCAAATACAGTAAAAATGTATTGGTTATTTTTAAACATTGTATCTAAAATAAATGATACAAAAACTGGAATATTATTGTCATATTAAAGTAATGATTGAGTAATTCTACGGAGTTGTTTTATTCTATGATTAGGAATTTATCGACTTCGAAACCCATGTGATTAATATATGATAATGAGATTGATATATTGTAAACATTGGTTTGATATTTGCAATGATAATGGTGGTGATAATACAATGACAATGATAATTACAATGATAATGATAATAATAATATGATGATAATGATAATGATATGCTAATACAATGGCAATAATAATTACAATATGATTGATATATTGTAAATATTAGTTCGATTTTTACATGTTAATATGATGATGATAATGATATAATAATACAATGACAATGTTAATTACAATGTTAATGATAATGTGATTGATATATTGTAAATATTGGTTCAATAAATGCGTCTTAGTATTTTTATCTCCAATCTTCGAAAAAGTATTATGCTCTTGCATATTTTCTTTCCTTTGGTGTTATTAATTATATATTGTAAGTCTATATATCACTTGAAAATTATTGGACATAAATAATTAAGATAGCAAAGCGAAATGTAGTAAATGTAATCTATAATCTACTTTAATAAACTTTCTGAATTCATTGACTCCATAATGCATGTAAAAATAATAAACAATCTACATACCAATCATAAAAATATCTAAATTGCTTTATCGAGCCCTTAAGTTCAAAGCAATTAAAATAAATCTGGAATTTAACACTCCTTTGTTAGTGGCATTCGTAGCATATATCTCAATAAACATAAAAACAACACATACTCATCTTAAAGATACTAAATTATTTCACCCAACTCTCATTGTAAATTCAAAGCTATTCAAATAAGGCCGATTTTAAATACTAGTTGCTCGATAGATTCTCTTAGATAATGCAAAGCATAATTGCCAAACCATGCTCCAGAATCAATAAGTAATCTTTCAACTGATTATTTGATGTATTAAATTATTTTATATAACATTTATTTTAAATTCATATAAACACTCCTTGCTCATTGAAGGCATAAGAAGAAAGTAAATAATAAAGGCAAAAAAATTTATGACCACCAACTCGTTCTTAACGATTGCCAAGTTAATGGTCGATCCTGCCACAAACTAACATAGCTATTTCCAGCAAAATCTTTAATTATTATTCCAGTCTTGTGCGACACTAACTGTAAACATGGGCTCAGCCCATGATGGATTCTAGAAATTTATTTTTGGCAAATCCATTCCTTCTGCCTGAACCCAAGGCAGACATAATCCCCTTTTTGTAAAACGTTAACGACCTTGCCATTGCCTGCATTTCCATTTAATGGCGGATCCGTGGACCTAAAAGCCACGCGCTAGCTTGTGGCAAAACGTGATAGCACTCCATTTTTTTTTTTACTTGGTCACGCATTAACCACAAAAGCATCTCTTGTGGTACAAACCGATTGCATCAAAGTCTTAAACAAAAAATTAATTAACAAGATGTAAAAACTATGAAAACTTGGGGGACTACTAAATGAAAAGTCAATTATCATCAGAGAGCTACTTCTTTCCGAACATTTAACTGTTATTCAAATATTTAATTTCGTTTTATCCAGCAAAAGTTTTTCTGTTTCGGGTTATCAAAAGGTTCTTTGTGGATGAATCGAATAATTATTGTTCAAAAGTGGAAGAACTTTTTGGAGGTCTTCTTGGCACGAGGTTAATGAACGTTGTTGAGCCGAAAAAGAAAGGATTTCATTCATTAATTTGGTTTTTGGGGGATTTTGAGAACAATATCTCTGTTCTTTTTTTTTTTTTTTTTTATTGTTTTTATTATTTCGATAGTGTTGTAATGTAGGTACACTCGAGGGTTTGTTCCATATCGGAATGGATGGTCTCGATTAAGTTTCACGTTTCCCCCTATTATGTAAGTTGATTAAAAAAGAAATAATGCTTTTTTCTTTTTCGAAAAGAAAGTTTTATACTTTGTAGTCTTTCTTACGGGAATTATTCTGGACATGGTTTTGCTTATGGTTTCATAATTCGTAATGGCTTTGACCTTAAGGGATGCAGCTATTATGATGGTTACAATTTCGTACAATGTGGATAATTTATTTTACAAAATTGCTGCTCTTTTACCTACATGTATGAGAGTTGATATTTTGATTTCAATTTATTTAAAAGAGTTCTGTTTAGCACATCAAATTCAAGTTTAAAGTTTTATACTTTGTAGTTTTTCTTACCGGAATTGTTCTGAACATAGTTTGCTTATGGTTTCATAATTCGTAATGGTTTGACCTTAAGGGATGCAGCTATGATGTCATTGCGGCTACATTTTCGTACAATTTGGATAATATATTTCATAAAATTGTTGGCATCGTTTACTTATATAGAGGATTGAGATTTTGATTTAAATCTCGATTTAATCTTGTTAAAACTTGATTTAAATCAAAATCTCTGGTTAATCTCAAAATCTATTGTTAAATTTTCGTGCAATTTGTATAATATATTTTATAAAATTGCTGTTCCTTTTACTTATATGTATGAAGGTATAGATTTTGATTTGAATCTTAATTGGCTTAGAAATTTATTTAAAGAGTTATGTTTAACATATCAAGTTCAAGTTTAATGTTTACATACTTTGTAGTCTTTTCTTACGGGAAGAACATAAAGAATTGTTCTGGACACAGTTTGCTTATGGTTTATTAATCTGTAATGGTTTTGAAGTAAAATGATGCATCTACGATTGCATTATGATCGTATTTTCGTACAATTTGAATTATTTATTTTATAAAATTGCTGTTCCGTTTACCAATATGTATGAGGGTTGAGATTTTGATTTTAATCTTGATTTATGGTTAATTTCGATTCAAATCAAAATCTATGGTTAATCTCGATTTAAATCAAAATCTTGTTAAATGTTGATTTAAATCAAAATATATGGTTAAAGTTTCCTACAATTTGGATAATATATTTTATATATATATATTTTTTTTTTTTTTTTTGCCGTTTACCTAGATGTATGAGTTTTTAGCTTTTGATTTAAATCTTGATTAGTATCAGAAATTTATTTAAAGAGATCTGTTTAACATGTCAACTACAAGTTTAAAGTTTTATACTTTGTAGTCTTTCTTACAAGAAGACTACACAAAATTGTTCTGGACACGGGTATGCTAATGATTTCATAATTCGTCCTTAAGTTATACAGCTATGATGTCATTATGGTTATATTTTTTGTATAATTCGTATAATTTATTTTATAAAATTGCTGTTCTATTTAAATATATTTATGAGAGTTGAGATTTTGATTTAAATCTGGATTAGGCTTAAAAAATTATTCCAAGAGTTCTGTTTAACGTATCAAGTTCAAGTTTAACGTTTCATACGTTAAGTTTAAGTTAATGTGAAGTTTTAACGTTATGTTTAAGTTTAACGTTTGTAGTCTTTCTTACGGGAAGAATACAAGAATTATTCTGGACACAGGTTTTCTTAGGGTTTCATATTTCGTAATGGTTTTGACGCTATTGAATTGATGCAGCTATGATTGCATTATGGTTACATTTTCGTACAATTTGGATTATTTATTTTATAAAATTGCTGCTCCGTTTACCCATATTTATGAGGTTTGACATTTTGATTTAAATCTTGATTAAGCTTAGAAATTTATTTAAAGAGTTCTGTTTAACATATAATAAAAAAGGATGGTGGACCATTTATGTATTAAGATGTTTTTGAATACAATTGTGATTTTCTATAGTATGACTGACCCCCCCCTTCCCCACTATAAAAGGCGAGAAATAATAAAGCCAATTAAACGATGTTATCATTATTGATATATTTCCAAAAGATGGTGTAAGAATCAATAGTGTTTACTGAAATTTGTAGTGATTCGGAATAAGAAAGCATCTCCTATCTCGAAATCTGGCAGTAGAAACACTACCTTAGTCCACTTTTAGGCTGTTGCTCCATTGAAGAAGAAGTGTTTATTGAAAGTAAATCATTGATTAACTTTAAATATTCAAGTTCCAATGAGTTCAAGAAAACAGTGGTAAAACATGTTCACATTTATTTAATCGAAACTCGTAGAAAGATTTTTACTCTAATTTTTAAAAAATCTCGTTAATTTTATTTTAATTTCACTTTTTCATCTTTTATATAAATTAACGAAGGAAAACAAAAAGTTGCACCTATTTAAGCACTGATAAATGAGTTTTCTGTTAAATTGTAAACAAAGCCTTATTAATGCCTTTAAAACCTTATTATTAACAAAGCCTAATTAAGCCTTAGCTAACTACTTTCTTTTAATAGAAGGAAAATAAGTTTTATGAACGAAATTTCGGAACTGAGGCCCTTAAATGAAATCGTTTGCTCCACTCATCAAGGTACTTAGAGAAACAGACACCTTTTTTGTTATTAATGACAAAAAAATTAGAACCGCTAACAAATTACAAAAAGGTTGAATCTGTTCTAGGAAGACGACTCAAAACTTGTGAGAAAACTAATTAATGGAGGATATCTAATTAAGAACCTTTAGAAGCGACCGGGGGTGTGCGCATCACATTCTTGTGTCGCGCATGAGCAGCCACGAGGGGCGTTTGAGATATAAATCAAAAGATCATTGCAGCTGACACCCTCCCCTATCATGTCAGGCCTTATTAGCGCGGTGTGAAGAGGCAAATGTTCAGTTAAGTTTTTCGATTGCATTGGCCTAGTTTTCTCAAAAATTTAGCGTTTGTGTTTATATTCTTGCGAGAGTTAGTGAATATTAATTTGTCACGTTATTAATTAATAGATGATTACTGAAAAATTAATATATTATTTTATAAAAATGTTATTTTTATTCAGTTCGATCGATGGTAAAAACAACATGATATATCAATGGTAAGATTCAAATTTTTTTTCAAATTGAAAATTGAAGAAATATGAAATTGTTTAGTGGGTACCATAAAATATTAAAGATGCGAATATTTATTTGTCCATGACGAATCTCAAGTTCCATCAATTGCAATACGACAAATACGACAATACGGCAAGTACGACAATAATCTTGGCAAAAACTTTCGCGAGCATTTTCAGACGAAAATTGCCTCGCCTGATTTCAAAAAACTCTCACCAGACAATATGAGTTGATGTGAAATATTTTATTACAATTGCCCCCTTTCGTTACCCAAAGCACTAATTACAATGCATCATCAGCAGGAACCAAACGGATTTAACTTTATCATTGAGTTTTTAAAAATTTATTAAATTTGAAATGTATATAATTAAAGCTTGCATAGCATATAAAATTTAATAAGAAATAATTGGATATTATAAGAACAATACATTTATAATGATTTATATTATCAATAAAGGTAAGAACATGATTTATCGATGGCAATTTCGATTTTTAAAATTGAAAATTGAATAAATATGAAATTCAATATAAAATGTTAAAGATGCGAAGACTTAATTGGTCCTAAACGTATCTCAAGTTCTATCAATTGCATTAGGACAATTATCTTGACAAAAAACTGTCGCGAACATTTTCAGACAAAAATTACCTTTGCCTGAATTCAAAAAACTGTCATCAGACAATATAAGTAGATGTGAAATATTATATTACGTTTGCCACTATTTGTTATCCACTAGATTTAAGGCCCGTCATCGTATAACTATTTCCAATTCTGTAAGTTGGGGTACCTTATTGGATAATCCCCTTCCTTGCGACAATCCTTCCTGCCTAAAGCTGTTGGTGTTGCTAATTTCAGGATAAAAACTGGACATGTCTATCTTAGGAAAACACTTTTACAAATTTGGAGTGCAGAATGTCCAACTTGCCAACTTTGCTTGACTAATAAGCGAGGATCACTTGAACTACTGTCCTGTACTTATTGACGTAGTGGTTGTAAATGCTGCAAAAATTGTTCTGAATAGATTTTGAACTGTATTGGATTGCCTTTTTATAGACTGTTGGCGGCCATGCCTAGATCTGGTGTAGGATAAAAAAAAAGCCTATTCGTAATCCAAAGCATTAATTACAATGCATCCCCAGCAGGATCTGAAATAATGTATACTAGTATAATTAAAGTCTGCATAGTACATAAAATTTAATAAGATATGATGGGAAGATATAAGAATAATATATTTATATAGATTGACATTATTTGAATGTTAGTAAATGAGAACTGATTAATATTTATAAAATAATATAATAATATGGATAAATTGAATATTACTGAATTAAAAAGCTTCAAAAAGGTTACAAAAAAAAATTATATTAAGCTGATGTATATTATCTAAAAACTTTTTTCAATACTTTAAATCATGTATGTTTATTTGACGCAGGAAAAGAAACATAAATTAGAAAAAATTAGATTATTAATTATTACATAAAAAGTTTCAACAAGTATAAAATTAGTGTATTATTGCACAGTTACATGTACAAATGAAGAAAAACAAGGAATATCAGTGGCGACTGTGATATGTGTACAATGTTATGATTGTGTGTACAATGACACAGTGTATCTATACACACAATTTTAGTGTCTCGTATCGATAGTCCGGCTGTTTAGCAGGAGTTTTAAGGCTTTTTCTGCCATACGCAAACTAATTTGGAATAGTTACCCTAAAAGTCCTCGGGAAGGCAGTATTCTCCTTACATCAACCATTTATGAACTGTTTGTGTCATACGAGGCCTACTGATGTTCGATAAAAAAAAATTAATGTAGGTTTATAGTTAATTGTTCATTCTATGAACTAGGAAAACTGCTTTCTTAAAAAAACTTTAAATAAAGCAGTTTGGTAACAAATAAACAGCAATTTGGTGATAAAAAGCAGTTTGGTAACAAATAAATTTGGTAAAACCTTTAGGAAATATATTTGGTGAATCAGCGTTACCAATTTTCACATGTTTTACAGATGTCAGCAATTATTATCACTGTTAGTGAAACTATTATTTAATTATTATTACTTATTACTGCGTTATTAAGAATGAAAATATACAAATTGTTTTCATAACCCATATTTGCACACATTTTTTACTGGCCACAATAATCACCAAGATCTATATGAAAAGTTAATTCAAACAAATTTTCGAGATAGTTTCTCTTTGTAAAGAGATTACACTTAAAAAAAGATAGAATCTTTGAAAATTTCGGCAACAAAAATTGTTGGATACATCAGATCAACAACAAAAGGAAGAAGAGGATATATTTTAATTTCTTGACGTGCCAACTTTTACAATTCCGACATGATAATATCCGCCAATTTCAAAATTCTGTTCACATCCTCCCAACATACTATAGTAGCATCCTCCGTGGGCACGATTTTCGTGTGGAAAATTACAAATCTAACTGCATTCCTCATGACTCGGGATCAAAACCAGAGATACCCGAGCTCCAAATCATCTCTGTAAGCGAGTCAAATTGTACAGTTATGACTGTCACAAACGGCAAAACTGGAATTTACGATCGCGGATTATACCATACCTGAGATTCCATTCACTTCTGTGCCTTAAAAAAAAAGAAAAACAGAAAAATATTACGGTCAATATCCTTTCCTCTGTTACAAATTAGCTACTGAATTATTGCACCAGAGCGTCACAAACTGAAGATTAAAACTCGCTCTTATCAGCAAAAGTTTTTTGCTTTTCAACTTCATCGAAATATTTTCAGATACAGATAGGAATCTATCAAACCCTGAAGAAATGGTAATCTGGTGGAATCATCCAGTGGAAAATACTATACACCAACAGAAGCAAGGACTGCCACCCCTTATCAGATACGGTTGGTACACCCCAACAAATAAAACACGGATATCTTTTAGTGTGACAGGTCCAAGTGGCTACTGGATTGAGGGAGGGACGCTCGTAAATTTCGGATCTCTGGAGGAATATAATAAAACAAAAAAGAGTTCTCTCGGCTACCAGCACGCTACCGTGATTTAGGAGGACTGTCGTCGTGTCACGTGACGGCGGGTTGAGTTGGAAACGTGCTGTCATGTCGGGGATTTTATGAGGTCGCAAGGCTAGTCGTTCAGCCTTGGTATATAAAAAGAAAATAAGTAAATAAAACGATAAGTAGAAGAAAAAAAAAAACGAATGTTTTTCTACAAGCTTGGTTGTTGAAAGAGATAAAGAGGAGTTTTACACAGCAGAAAACATTGTCCGCAAAGGGCGTGTTTAAGAACATACATATATTTTATTCCTTAAACAAAGACGTTGTTGTTCTAGTTCGCGACAATTTGAAAGCGATAAAGGTTTTTGGTCTAAAGCTGGTTTATGAGAACGTTAAAAATTAACTTATATTTTTATTAATAATTTACTCGATTCTGTAGCGGCCTGATGGCCAATTGGCTAGCTCTCTGGCCTTTGATACCACAGGTTTCAGGTTAGAATCTTGTCGGTGGCATGTAGTTAGTGGTTCGGAATCAAGTTAAACAGTAGGTCCCAGTCTAATTAGATTCCGAAACATGAGAAGGTTTATTTACCACTTTTTTTCAGGGTAGTATTGTCAGTCCTACGCCCGACAGTCATATTAGACCGGGACCTGTAATTTAGAGTGGGTTCGAACCACTACACACACCTTTGGCACGTCGGGACTCGGACCGGACTCGGTACAGAGAGTTAGTCACTCGCTTTGTAGATTCCAGCATGTGTGTGTAGATTCTAGCATAATTTTAAATTTATGCCACCTAGGGTCCTAATATTTTCACTGAATTCACTATTCTTTTATTTATTGCGTGGTCAAAGGTTTAAAAAAAATGTTTCTATTTATTTTTTAATGAAAAGTAAACCTTATTTTGTTTGATTAAAAAATAAACGGAGATATTTTGGTTATGGCAAGATATCCCTGTTTATTTTTGGCACCATCACTTCTACTGTAGTTTTTTTTTTTTTTTTTTTTTTTTTTTTTTTTGTTTATATAAATATTTTGAAATTAATTAATTCATTCATTATTTTCTTGAATGGTAACTTTTGAAGTTTATGTAATGGTGTTCTTTTCAAATATATTTTTGCATGTCTCAAATATTCTACTGTATAAGATTATTTCTATGTTATTCTAAATTCAACTTTTTTTCTTTTTAATAAATAGAATAGAAATAATAATATAATTTTTAATTTAAGAATAAATATTTTTAATTTTTAATAAATAGAAGTTTTTTTAGTAATAGTTTAGTTAGAATAATTTTTCCTTTACAATTTGTCGAACGATAATGTACTTTTCTCCGATCTATTTTCTTGTCAAATCTACCAAAAGTAAAAATATTTTATTTTTTGTAGACGTACAATGTTATGTCATAACAGATAGTAGAATATAAATACGAAATAAAAATTAAAACTTCCAATGAGAAAATTAGACTAACTGTTATAATAATTAAATTAACAAATATTGATAACGAAATGCATTTTAATACTTTTTATTACATTTCCTTATTTATTTTTAGTATATTTTAAAATTTTTATACTAATTTCATTTTGACGCCTATCATAATTTATTATTCACATAAAATTAGAATTTCCAGTAAAAGGAATAAATAAAATATTTTTCAAAATTTCATTCAAAAATATTTTTTTCCGGAATTTACAGCACAATTGTAAAATTATAGTAATTTCTATTGATTAAATGTCGTATATAATTATACTTTATTATTTGTACATGCATATATTTATAAAATGATAACGTATTTTTAATTTTAATTTAAATTTTAGTGTTATGTTAACGTTTAACTTTATATTAAAATGTAACGTTACTTAACATTTTTCTTCAATTATTTTTATAATTAATACCTTGAATTAAACACACGAAACCCCAATATGATTTAATCATGTTTTTATTTCTGCATGTATCTAGCAATCGAGTTTGAATTATTTCTTAGATATTTGAATAAAAAAAAAAGACTTTCTGTCGATACTATAATATATATATATATTAATGCCCAAATGACTTCATTTAAACTTATTTATCTTAAAAGAATTTAATCCTACATAAAGAACTTATCTGCACAGTTTAGAAATCACCTATAAATTTCCAATTCTGTATTTAGACTTGCAATTTTCCGCGCTTATTTTAATAACTGACCATAAAATTCCTAACGCATATATTCCTATTGTAACAATCATTCCGCTATTTCTAATTCAGAATAACAACAGCCATAACAAAATGGCCAAATCTTTATTTCATGTACTGCATACTACAGGTCACAGAAATCTTAAATGTGATGGCTTAATTTCAGACTTGCTCAAGGAATTATACTTTGCGAATTTTCAAGATCAAAAGGAGCGGGAAGATATAAAAACGTCAGACCAGACACGAGAAAAAAAAAATAATAATAACAAAAACAATAAAAAAAAAAAAAAAGAACCAAGTTGGTACCAGAATTGTGGTTCAGGGGTTCGTTAAGGTTTCAGATAGTCGTGGTAGCATGAGAATAGGCTTTATGTTCCAGCCTCGGGCTATTCAAATCATTAATCAGGGGATTTTAGTTAGCCAGGATTGGCAGCGCTAAACTTCCATTTTTGTTGTTTTGTAAAGCTCAAACATATTTAGCAACTGTTAGGTACTTTGCAGTATTTTTAGAGGCGTGATTATGTTAGGAGATATACTGGGTAATATGCGGATAAAATTAATATGGATAAACAATGGTGTTTCTTAAACATTCATGCGGTATAGACTTTATTATAGGATTATTTTCTAACACTATTTATTTCTTAGGGGATTTGCATAATTCTCACGTTAGTCTTTTAATGAATTGCGGAAAAACCCACGAGAACGTGTTTTGTCACAAACACAGAAAATCTTTTTGAATTGAAACTTTCGTACGTTTCGTGAGTATTTGTTTGAAGCTTGTAGTAATCCTTAAACTTTGGCTGCCTGATGGCCAGTTGGCAAGCGCTCTGGCCTTTGGTACCACAGGCTTTTCTGGCTCGAATCCTGGCGTTAGCATGGATGCTTGTTGGTGGTTCGAAATCCACTTCAAACTATAGGTTCCGTAATTAGCTTAAAGTGTACAAAAAATGACCGTAGAGCGACAAACCAAACTAAACTTTAAACTTCGTCTCAACCTATTTTATCAGAAAAGTTCAAATTATTTTATACCAATCCTTCCGACAACAACAATGCGAGATTTTATCATGGGAACGGATTGATTATTTTCCTGTTATTTCTTTAAAAAGAATTTTCTATGGTATAAATTGAAAAAGACCTAGAATAGATTAAGGACCTATACTGAGATCGCATTGTATGTGTGTATCATGTTCCACTGTTTCACATTCATTTTCCCCGCATTTTAGTGTGCTATAGTAGAAAAAAAAAGAAAAATTCAGGCGTGCAACACGACTGTCGATGAGAGACTTCAGTTACAATATGCATCATCTACTCGTTTTCTAAACCGAAAGACTCTAGATCAGGAATATAACAAACCGAGGTCCGCCTCTCCAAATGTCATTTTTTAAAAATCCAGTTACAGGTAATTTTTTAAGAAAAAAAATGCGCTAATCACAAATGAAAAAAATTGTATGGTATTCAGCTCTAGTTCAACATACTAAAAAGGAAAACACTTAAATGTTAAAAAATAATTTACTTCATATTAATTGAATTCATTTCAAACAGGGATAAAAGAACAACATTTCACTTTTTTATATATATAAAGCATTAGCATGCCTATAAAGCCAACATCTACGCTACTTTTTAAAATGTATTTCTTAGCCTCAGATTGAATTTCGGACTGAAATTCTCAGTCGAAATTTCGATTCTGTTGACCATAAAGCAACCAGCCAGACATAAACTATTTCTTACACGAATTCGTTATGTATTTTTACGATATAACCAAAGATATGTACAATTTTAAAATTTTGATCACCAAAATAACTATTTATATATATATATATTCGCGTTTGTATCCGGGCAGTGCTATGGATGCTTGTAGTGGTTCGGGAATCCACCTTAAACCGTAGGTTCTGTCTCGAAATCTGCCAGTAGATAGACGGCCTTGGCCCAATGAGAGGCTGCTGGGCCAATGAAGAAAAAAAGATATACATAGGTATAGACATATTAAATTCAAGTTTTATTTATGATAATTCATCAAGTTTTCAGTGAGTGTACGACGTGTGCTTTGATTAGAGATACGGATCAGTGCAATCATATCAACACTCTTTTCGCGCTAGATAGTATCACTATCGGATATATGAATAGTACTTATGGCAATCATCCAATTTAAACTGAATTTATATAATGCTTCATTGTCACTAATTTTTAAAGTAGATACGTTAATGAAATAGGATTTAAAACATAACAAATAAAAAGTTTTTGGCAAAGTGACAATTCTAATTTTAAAATAATAATATTGTTAATTTAATTTTCAACGCATCCCAATTTAAAAATCTAATTCAACGTAATTAAATATTTGATTAGGTTTAATAATTGTTCTTTTTATTTTTTAAAAGTAACATCTCTATTTTTTTCCGATTCATTTTTATTAAATATCGTGTAAAAGTCGATTCCATAGTTTTCAATTTAAATGCGTTAAAATAATGTGCAGTATAATCGTGCTTTCTCCTACACACTGGCAAGAGTGCCCCGTGGCATTCAGGATAAATAATGAGTCCGTTTCGAAACTCTCACACAAGGAAGTACAACGCTACCATGAGCTCCCGCTAAGAACAGTTTAATTGGACAGTCTCTCATCCCGATAAGAAATATATTAAGTTCAATCTGCTTATTAGTTGGCCTATAGATTCTCATCCGGAAATTATATTTCGCTTCCCCTGCGCAAAGCCAAGCATAGGGTTTTCGGTTAAAAGTCCTTCCACGAATTTATACTTTTTTTCCTTTAAATGTGTTAAATATGATATGCCTCTAATTGTATGTGTGTGGTGTTTGTTTTTGTGCGTCGTGCGTAAATAATGTTGTAATTTCTCAAACCTGTGTCCTTCAAGTATTTCAATCCATCCACATCTAGTTATAATCTGATTTGCCCAACAAGCACACGAAAGTATTCTTATTTACTTTATATTTAATTTTTTTAGTTAAAATTTATTATAAGAGAATTTTTCTATACACCATGCAAAATATTAAATAAAAATGTTAAAATTTGCATTTTAAAATAATATCCATTCAACAATCATATCTGTTTACTTATTTTTGAAGCGATCTTAATGTACTTTCATTTTTTTTATGATTTAAGATGTTGTGTTGAATTACTCTTTAGTATGCGTTTTATACATCTTATGCACTACATCATATTTATAATAATATATATTTCGCGAATAAACACAAATAATGTTCATAATTCCTCTAAGCATTATTTGCAGGTTAATTACAACTCGCCAACAACATTCTTCACTGAAAGCTCCAAAACTCTCGGTTTTTTAGCTCTCACGACTTGAAAAATATCCCGCAATTAATCTTGTCTCCCAGAGCAATAAATAAACCTATCACAACCCGAGAATCAATGACGTAAACTCTCGGCGAAAGTTAATCCCAAAATTAATTCCAAATACGATTAGAAATCGCGTGCGAAAGCCTGTCCCCCCTCCGTGGCGTTCAGAAGAAACAGTGACTAGGCCTCGAGACTCTCCTCGAGGAAGTACAGTGCCACTATGAGCTCCGTTCAAGAACAGTTTAGTTGGACTTCTGTCTATCATCCCGAAAGGAAGTATATATTTCGCGCCCCTTCGTAACTGAGTATCGGGTTTTCTGTTTAGAAGGAACTTTTTTCCAGAATCTATAATTATTTGTCTTTAAATGAGTTAAATATTGTATGCCTCTAATTGTTTGTATGTGGTGTTTGTTCGTATGTAAAAAATAAAGCTGTGAGTTCTCCAAACTGTGCTTCAAGTATCTCAACCCAATCACACCCAGTTACAATCTAATTGTTCAACCTGCACACTTTTTTATTTACTTCATATTTAATTTTTTAGTTAATAAATTAAAATGGTATTAAAAATAAAATGTTAAATAGAAAGGTAGTTAAAAATAAAATGTTAAATAAAAATGTTATTAAAAATAAAATGTTAAATAGTAAGGTTATTAAAAATAAGATGTTAAATAAAAATTTTATTAAAAATAAAATGTTAAAATAAAAATGTTATTAAAAATAAAATTTTACATTTGCATTTTAAAACAATATCCATTCATCTACATCTGTTTATTTATTTTTTGAAACGATCTTAATAATGCACTTTCATTTTATTATGATTTAAGATATGTTAATTTATTTTTAGTAAATATTTCTACGTTTTCTAGTTTAGTTTATATTCATTCTACGTTTTTATACGTTATGGACACTTCATCATATTGATAATAATACATACTTCGTGAATAAGCACAAATAATGTTCATAATTCATTTAGGCATTATTTGCAGGTTAATTACAACTCGCCAACAGCATTCTTTACTGAAAGCTCGAAAACTGTCAGCTTTTTAACTCTCACGACTTGAAAAATATTCAAAAATTAATCTTGTCTCCCAAAGCAATAAATAAACCTATCACAATGCGAGAATCAACGACGTAAACTCTCTGCGAACGTTAATCCCAAAATTAATTCCAAATACGATTAGAAATCGCGTGCGAAAGTCTGATCCCCCTCTGTGGTGTTCAGGAGAAACAGTGGCTCGGCCTCGAGACTCTCACTCGTGGAAGTACAGTGCCACCATGAGCTCCCGCTGAGGACAGTTTAGTTGGACTACCGTCTATCATCCCGACAGGAAGTATATTTCGCGCACCCTGCGTGTAACTGAGTACCGGGCTTTCAGCTGAGAAGTGAACAACTTATCCGAATCTATAATTATCTATCTTTAAATGTGTTAAATATTATATGTCTCTAATTGTGTGGTATTTCTGGCATAAGTAAAGCCGTATGTTCTCCAACCTGTGCTTCAAGTATCTCAACCCAACCATAACCAGTTACAATCTGGTTGCTCAACCTGCACACTACAGTAGTATTATTTACTTCATTTTTAGTTTTTTAGTTAAAACTTATTATAAGAAGATTTTTCTACATACCATGCAAAATATTAAATAAAAATGTTAAAATTTGCATTTAAAAAAAATAAAAATCAAAAAAAAAAAATTAAAATTAAAAAATAAATATGTTTGCTTATTTTTTGAAGCAATGTAAATGTACTTTCATTTTGTTATGACTTAACATACGTTGGTTTATATTTTTAATAAATATTTTTTTAACATACGTTTTATTGTATGCAATGCGTCATATTTATAATAATATATATTTGTGAACAAATACAAATAATGTTCGTAATTCATCTGAGCATTATTTGCAGGTTAATTACAACTCGCCAACAGCATTCTTCACTGATAGCTCGAAAACTCTCAGCTTTTTTAACTCTCACGACTTGGAAAAATACTCCGCAATTAATCTTGTCTCCCAGAGCAATAAATAAACCTATCACAACCCGAGAATCAATGACGTAAACTCTCCGCGAAAGTTAATCCCAAAATTAATTCCAAATACGATTAGAAATCGCGTGCGGAAGCCTGATTTCACTTCAATTCTTCTCACAGATATTACCGCTCGATGACAGCTGCGTGAGCAAAAGATTTAGAGGAAATGGTTTTTCTCGCATTCAGCAGAAAAGCGAAGTGAAGTAAGTATTTGACCTTGAAATTGAATCGCGGAGAACTTGACTTCGGAATATTGAAACTTAAACGTGTTTTTAATCTGACTTTTTTTTTTCTAAGAAATGAACATTTAAGCTGAATAAATGATGGTTGTATCTAAAAGTTTTTATTTTGATCTATAAGTCTTTGTTATTTTTAAAATCTTCTTCTGTTAGAAAATTGCACGCTTGGTTTAATAATCCTTATCTTATTGTTATTTTTGCAAATATTTAAAAATAGTTGAAAGAATGAAATATTACTGTTAAACATCTCTTATGATTTGATGTGTTACTTAACATTTACTTGCTTTTGTATTGTGTTTTCTATTTTTTA
Organism: Caerostris extrusa; assembly: GCA_021605095.1. NCBI lineage: Eukaryota > Metazoa > Arthropoda > Arachnida > Araneae > Araneidae > Caerostris > Caerostris extrusa. The sequence continues at coordinate 75,258 of BPLR01008665.1, read as the reverse complement.
TTATTGGGATTCTTTTAATTTTTTTTTTCCAGAACAAGACTTTTATTAGAAACATTGCATGCACAGAACTTATACAATAAATTGTTTTTCCATTTCAGAATATGTATCAATTTTTTTTTCACTAGTTGGGGTTTAGTAGAACTGAAAACGATTTACAATATAGTCAGGGGCTGTAACACAAGGATAATATATGGTATAGGTATGAATAATACCCATTGTAAAATTGCACATCTCTTTAAAAGCTAAAGTTCTTACGTATCTTTTTTTTTACTTTTCTTTGCATAATAATATTTATGGATCTGGTGGACAAATGATTAGCACTCTGTCTCTCGGTGCCATAGGTTTCGGGTTAGAGTTCTGGCGGTGACATGGATGTTTATAGTGGTTCGGAATCCATTTTAAACCGTAGGTCTCGGTCTTTAATATGACTGTCGAGCGTAAGGCTGACAACCTTACCCCGTAAAGAGAAAACAATTCCTCGCTCGAAATCTGCCAGTAGGCAGGCGGCCTTCGCCCATCATGGGCCTGTTGCACCATTGAAGAAGATAATATTTGTAATTTAAGATTTTTATTTCATTTGTGCCTGTGAGACTTCACAGCTTAATTTCATATAATAATAATTTTATTTCAATAACTACCTCCCACCAGGCGAAATGAGGGCCAATTGGCTTGCGCTCTGACATTTGGTACCACAGGCTACCGGTTTGAATCCTTGGAGGTGGCATGGATGTTTGTTAGTTGTTCGAAATCCACGTTAAACTGTATGTCCTGATCTAATTAGTCTAAAGTGTACAAAAAATGACCGTAGAGGGACAAACCAAATCCTCCCGCCAGGCAACCTGACTGCTGTTGCGAGATACTTAAATATGTTGCCACGATCGCCATTGAGTCAACTCTTTTCTGAAAGCAAGTACTGTAATGGACACCCTGCACCAAATTCGATTTTGAACCTTCCCACTTTAAATGTGTGCATACATTTTCACTTATTTAACTTACATTTTTCACATTTTCACTTATTTTTAATATTAATTTATTAATATATATATATATATAGCACATTATTACGTTTCTTCTTTCTTCCTAGTATTTATTATATGTGGCCCGCAAAAGCATGAAGTTCGACTCCCTTGATATATACTTGTTGTGGTTTGTTCTCTTGATCGAAAAGTAACTTCAACGAAAAGTTCAGTAAACAATGTGGCAAAATAAACACAGCAACAGCCTTTTGTTCAATCGGCAGCTGCTTCATTTTTGCTCAATGCAGTTTGTATGCATTGTATTCTTATATTCATTGAAGATAATCAACATCTATTTGTTATATATATCTGCATAAATTTTTTAATTTTTTTATATTTTTTTTCTCGTTATAACCTCTAAGTTTCCTTTAATTTTTGTATAAAATAATTATATAAATTTATATTTTAAAAAAGTATTTTTATTTCTTCTTCTTTAATTGTTTAACTTTAACTATAATGGGCTTAAATCTAAAGAACTTTCTCTTTCATATGCAAAGCAGGAGATAGAGATTGCTTAGCAACCAAGGCTAACAAATCGTCGTCGTAGTGTGAAATTGTGTTTAATTTTTAGATAACTTGCAAAAAAAAAAAAAAAAAAATTTTTTTTTTTTCAGTTTTAGGTTAAAAAAGACTATATATATATATATATATATAAAAAAAATGAAAAAAAAGAGGTTATCAGTTATAATATAATAACATGTCAGATGGAGAACTATGTATGAATTTACCAATCCCCTATGTTAGCAAAGTAGATTATTATTAGAAACTAAGTATGTTAAAAAAAATAAGCTTTCTTGATGCTCTCTGAAACAGAGCTACAATTGCTTTAATACCACAGAATAAATTAATAAACTTATTTGAGGGTAAATCAAAAAATTGATTCTTGAGATATGAATCCCAATTAAATTAATTAAGTTTATAAATCAACATATGACTCTATAAATATATTCCTATTTTCTGGTGTATTTTTTTTTTTTTCCCATACAAAAAATTTAATCATTCTGGTTCATGCATTTCCAATTACATTCTACCCTTTATTTCATCCCTCAAGTAAAAATACAACAATGGAGAACTAAGTGACCCAAATCCAAACAGCAAATTACAAAAGAATTCACATCAGTGTCATACCATGTCCAAACCATGGTCTTCCCCTCCTCAAGAAATTTCCCACAAGCCTTTTGGGCCCCCCACACACCCAGGTAGGGCAATCACGGAAGAAGGACATAAGTTACCGACTTAATGACCTCGTGGCTTGACTTCTGAACCACTGGAGTGTCATCTTGTGGTTGATAATGCCGCGTCGTTTTCGCACAAGAATACAGAAGCAGTCCAGGAGCTGAGCTCTAATGGGACATATGATTGATTTAGATCACAGGCTACTGGAGTTGTTTCGTAAATTTCTCATGGAAAGGATCCTTTCCAACAGCAGAAAATCCATTGGATCACATTTTCTGTATACGACCTTTGGTCTTGTTGAGGATAGATCTTAAAAGTCATTCTGATGATACATCTATTCCTTCTTTGTGGTCCAAAGTCATATTTCTTCATTGTGGTCCAAGGGGGCCTTCTTTATATTCATTCATCGTGGTCCAAGAGGGTCTTCTTTATCTTCTTTCATTGAACTTCTAAAAATTAATTGGATTTTTAGTTATTAAATTGTCATACTGAAAATGTTTTAGTTCTTTCTTTACAAGCCAATTTTTTTTTAAGCTTCAAGATAAAGCTAATATATTGATCATTATTATTATTAGAAGAAGAATTTTATCATTTATCGAAGAAGAAGAATTTTCGTCATTTTTTTATTGCATCATGTTCTTCAAGGAATATATAAAATATAAATGAAGGATAATTAACAATGGTGTGATATTCTGGTGCTTATTTATGTCAGGCAATTTTAGAGAAGCAGTAAAATCAGTTCTTTTTTAAATAACGTTTTTATTGCATCTAGTACTTTAATGACTATTAACGCAAGGCTTCGATAAACGTTACTAATATAAGCATCCAATGAATGATAGTAGTCAGCAGTGTGCTATTCTAAAGTATTCTTATTTCATGCACATTTACAGTAGCACTGAAATCAGTTCTTTCAATTTTTGTTGTTGTAAATAATGTTCGGAGGAATGATACTAATATATAAACCTCCAATGAATGATAGTAATCAAAAGTGTGCTCGTGTACATTATTTTTATCTCATACAGTCTATCTACATTATTACACACAATTTTTATCTCACAAAGTTTTAGAGCAGCATTGAAATCAGATATTATCATTTTTGTTGTTGTTGTTGTTGTAAATAGTGTTTTTTGTTGCATCTAGTGATTGGAGGAATGATACGAATATAAACTTCCAGTGAATGATAGTAGTCAACAGTGTTCCACTTTAGACACTTTAAATGTACTTGTAATGCAAACTTTTAGAGTGCATTGAAATCAGTTCTTTCGTTTTGTTGTTGTTGTAAATAGTGGTTTTTGTTGCATCTAGTGTTTGGAGGAATGATACAAATATAAACCTCCGATGAATGATAGTTGTGTTGTACTATTCTGGGGATTGTTTTTATTTCGGATAATTTTAGTACTTTATTAAAATCAATTCTTTTAATTAATGTCTTTAGTGCTTCAATTAATGATACTCATATAAACTTTCTTTAAATGAAACTAATATTAAACTTCCAAGAATATAGTTGGGAATAATGGACTATTACGGAGACTCTCCATCTCACACAATTTTAGAGCAGCATTAAAATTAGTTAGTAGTTTTTATAAAAACAATTTCTCATTTAATCAAGGGCTTCAATGAAAACAACATTTTAAAATGTTATTATTTTTTTTTCACGTTATTTTTAATAACACTTTTATTCAGATCAAGATAAAATTGCATGAAACTGTTTGGGATTACAAATAGTTTATTTTCTGAAGATTCTTGAACTTAACATTCCGTTTTTATTGATTGGCGTTTTCCTCTGCCATTCAGTATTTCGTTTCTTTTTTATAGGGAAAACTACAAAAAATAGAAAAAAATATTCCAATGCATGTTATATTGAAGGATACCATACATAGATTTTGATTAATTGATTAATACACAATTATATATCTATACATATATTACATCTATTATTATACATATTATATAAATACAAATATAATTATATATATATTAATTTATATGAAAATGCTACGATATTTGGGATATGGTTTGAGTTAACAAAATTAGAAATATAGAATTACTTTTATCTGTTTAATATTCAGGTTTTTACTGATTAGCTTTTTCTCAAGCATTTAGCATTTCTCTTCTTTTTTTTTTTTTCGCGCGAACTTAAGAAATATAATTATTCTAATACCCGTTATACCGACGAAGAGATTCCTTATAATATATATATATTTGAGATACGGTTGGGATTAACAAAATTACAAGTATAGAATTTCTTTTACCTGCTGAACATTCTCTTTGTAATGTGTTTCATTTTGTTGAAGATACAGTTAATATTCCAAATCCCTTATAATGATGTGATACCGTATTTTTAAATATAAAAGAAATGTTTACTATGAAGATCTCGTAACAATGAAAATTTTGATTCAAAAATACAACGTGGTATACATCTTCAAATGGGAATGTTAACACCAAAAGGTCATTCAACTGTATGCGTCTGTACACAAGGGAAACCTAACTCATGAAAAGTGACAGCTTTCTAAACAGGGGGAGGAAAGTCTCGCCGGAAGACTCCCCTAATCTTCAGAAAATAAGATGTCTGTTTCCCAAAATGTGGACACTTATCTGCATAATTGCAGTTTCTTCAAAAGTGTCGAAAATTCCGCCAAAACCCGAAATTTAGAGTGTGCGCTTCTTTAATTGCGGTCCTACTAACTGCAACCGCCATGTGCACTAATAATACACATTTCGCACACTCTCGGGGTGTTTTCTTCTGTTGTAAACACCCCTCCTTTTGTGTCAGTGGACAACCCTAAAGTGACAGCTAAAGTGAGAAATCGTATTGGTCTCGAAGATAGAAATTGGTACGTTCCTGTTTGTTATTAAAGATAAAGATGCTCAGAAAGTAGTGATTTTCATCATTGTGATGTTACTGCAGTAGGCAGTTTTTTGTTTTCCTTACTGTCATGTTTTTAAGGTAATTATTCTTTTTTGGGAAGAAATGGCGGGAGAGGATCACCAGCAATTTTTTTAATGTAACTCTATCATTAAGAATAAAAATAATACATAGTAGTAGAAAAGGCGGCCTGTTGGGCGAGTGACAAGCGCTCTGGTGTTCGGTGCCATAGGTTTGTAGTTCAAATCCTGGCGGTGCCGTGGATGTTAGTAGTGGTTCGGAATCCAATTTAAATCGTAGGTTCCTCCCTAATAATATGTCTGATATGACTAATCTCCCACCACATCACTGTGCCTAGAGCTAATTTACCCATATACAGTTTGGGAAATGGTCTAATATAATTACTACAGCTACGGGACATTCGGAACCACTACAGACATCCATGGCACTTCAGGGACTCGTATCCAAAACCTGTGGTACCGAGAGCCAGAACGCTAGCCCCTCGGCCATCAGATCCCTGGTCTAATAGGACTAGAGCGTTGGGAGTAGGGCTGACAACACTACCTCGTAAAAAGGAAAAACATCGCCTGTCTCAAAATCCTCCAGCAAGCAGACGGCCTTGCTCACTCCACGGGGCGGTTGTGTTAGTGAAGAAGTAGAAATAAAAAAAAAATTAAATTTAAAAAAAAACGATGGCAAGTAATATTTATTTATTTTTAAAATGATGTTGCTGATTACAAACGTGTATCATTCGCTTACGGCAGACAGGTAGCAAATTCAACCTTACATAGGTTACACTGCACTTCTGAACAACCACAATTCGAAAAGAACGCTTTCCCCACCCCCTGGAGAAATTTTACTGTACTCCATCCTTTTAACTTTTTGATGCACTATTCATTAAACCACTCTATAATTCTTATTTTTGAATTGCATTATTTTTTTATTGCATGCCAATGTATTGTATTGCCATTGCGTTTGTGGACAAATTCAAATACTATGCAAAAAAATAATAATAAAAACATATAAGAGAAAGGAATAAAAATACTGTTCATACAGTTTTTTATTTTAATGTTTTCATAATGAGAAACTAGTTTATTCGTTTTTCATACATAAAGATTGGAAATCAATGGATAATCTTAATAATTAACAAATATTAAGCTCCTGTGTTTTTTTTTTTTTTTTAATATTCAAAATAAAAATGTGCAACTAAACAGTTATTCGATCAAAAATTAATAATTTTTTAAAATTACATACGATGTAACATTTTAAAAAATATTTAAGATAATAATGTACTAAACTAATCGATAAATTGTATAGGTGGCATTCCATTATGGGGCCTGATGGCAGCGTGACTAGGGCTCGGTGTCACAGGTTTCGGGTTTAAGTCCCGCCGGAGCCATGGATGTTTGTAATGGTTCGAAATCCACTTTAAACATCAGATCCCTATCTAAAATGGCTGTAGAACGTAGGACCCTACCATGTAAGAAAAAAAAAAACATCTCTTGTATCGAGAAAGTTAGGCATTCGGATAGATAGATAGATACAGGACTTTTGGAGCACTGCTTATTTATTTCATGTTAATGAAAGCTTCGTCTGAATAGTTTGTAAACAAACGCGATTAAAATCGGCAAGAAAAATACAGATATAAGAAACATAAAAAAGTATACAAATATACATCAAAAAGTAAGAAAAATTAACTTCTTTTAATTATTACAAATCATGTATTTATATTTAGTGCTTTTTTTTTTTTTCCCTCACAAAATTGATCAGGACTTTTAAACCATCCTTTATTTATTTCATATAAGCGAAAGCTTCGTCTGACTGGTTCGTGAACAAATTCGACTAAAATTGACAAGAAAAAAATATATTTAAAGAAAAAATATAAAAAGTATCCAAATATACATAGTAAGATAAAATTAACTTCTTTTCTTAAATATTACAAACCATATGTATTTATATTTAGTGCTTTGCCTTCCAAAAAAAAAAAAAAAAAAAAAAAAGAATTCAGAACTTTTAAACGACCCTTTATTTATTTCGTATAAACGAAAGCTTCGCTTGACTAGTTCGTAAACAAACTCAATTAACACGACAAGAAAAAAAATATTAATAATATAATAATTGACCAGAAAAAAATGTATTTAAAAAAAAATGTTTTAAATATTACAAATAATATATATATTAATAAAATGTTCATAAAATGTTTACAAATATATATATATATATATATACGAAAGTAAGGAAAAGTTAACTTCTCTAAACATAAATGCATATGATGCAAATCATATTTATTTATATTTAGTTCTTTTTTTTCCAAAAGAAATTAGGACATTTAAACCGCCTTTATATATTCCATTTATCTTCGTCTAATTAGAATATGTAAACGTAAGCTTCGTCTGACTAGTTTGTAAACCAAACTCAATTAAAATCGGCAAGAAAAAAAAAACATATTTAAAGAAAACCTTCTGCCTCACAAACACTATCGGAAATTTACACCTCATTGTTCCAATCCTGCCTGGAAGATTCCTCCGAAGCAGTTAAGCTGTCGAGAGGGTGGGTATTATTCCATCACTTTCCCCACCACAGCTGCCAAAGAGCAGTCTTCATTGCTGCTGCGACACTGGAAAACAATCGTGGCCAGGTGGCCACCTGAACTAAGCCGAAGAATCGTGTCTGTGCCAGGCGGGGGTCAAGCGGTCAGCGCGTGCCAAACAGAACACTGAGGGTAAACTCGGTAATCAGACGATCATCAACTTGACCTGTGCTTTTGTCGGCTTGCAACTCGAAAGATCACAGGGGAATTGCTGAAGTTAAGTAGACGTTTGAGATCTTTTTTTGGGACAGAAAGTGGTGAAAATTTGGATTGGAGGAAGTGGTTTGCTAATATTAACTCGCAGCTTTCATCAGCTACTGTTGAAAAATCATGGTATTCAGCACCTTTTGACACCTTTTTGAAAGATGCATGCTAATGTGAATATAGTTATTTAGGATTTTACGTGTTATATACTCATAACAACATCATCGCCTGCGTATTACTGTGCTTAGCATCGTCTGAAAGCCTTTTAAAAGTTTCATGTTAGTGTGAATGTAGGTATTTAGGGTTTTACTTATTATATAATAATAACAACATCATCGCCTACGTATTACTGTGCTTAATATTTTTTGAAACTATTTTTAAAGTTGCATGCTAATGTGAATATAGTTATTTAGGGTTTTACTTGTTATAGGGTCATAGCAACAACATCGCCTGCTATTACTGTGCTTAGCATCTGTTGAAATTACAGGCTAGTGCGCATACAACTATTTAGAATCGAATTTATTTTATGCGCATAGCATTCATATTAACTTATATGATTATGTGGAGAATAAACAAAGTTCTTTATTATTATTGCAATCAATCCTGATTAGTTCATTCAAAATTGTAATTGAATTTTCGAATGGACGAAAAACATTTAGTGCTTTCTTACACTACACATAAAATAAATTGTTTCTAATTAAGTTAGATTTTTAATGGAGATTTAAATTGGAGGAAGTGGTTTGGCTAATATTAACTCGCAGCTTTCATCAGCCACTGTTGAAAAATTACCTTACTTAGCATCTTTTGGCACCATTTTGAAAGCTGCATATAGTTATTTAGGGTTTTACTTGTTATATATTCATAACATCATCGCCTGCGTATTACTGTATTTTTAGCACCTTTTGAAATTACAAGCTAGTGCGTATACAACTGTTTGGAATCGAATTTGTGTTAAGTGCATAACATTACTATTGACTTTAATATATGTTTATATAGAGAATAAACAAGGTTCTTTATTGTTAATATTAACTCGCAGCTTTCAATGAAAAATTATTGAATAATTACGTTGCTTAGCACGTATTGAAACCATTTTGAAAGCTGCATGCTACTATGAATGTAGTTATTTAGGGATTTACTTGTTATATATTCATTACAATATCATCACCTACGTACTACTGTGCTTAGCACCTTTTGAAACCATTCTGAAAGTTGCATGTTAGTGTGAAAGTGTGAATGTAGGTATTTAGGTTTTACTTGTTATATAGTCATAACAACATCATCGTCTGTGTATTATTGTGATTAGCATATTTTGGAATTACAGGCTGGTGCGTATACAACTGTTTGGAATCGAATTTATTTTATGCGCATAGCATTACTATTGATTTTAATATACGATTATGTGGAGAATAAGCAAGGTTCTTTACTATTATTGCAGTCAATCATGATCAATTAGCTCAAAATTATAATTAAATTTTCTAATGTACCAACATTTTTGGAACGCCATTTTTTTTCTATAAACATTTCATGCTTTCTTACACTATACATAAAATAAATTATTGTCATGTAAGTTAGATTTTTAATTGAGATTTGGATTGAAAAAAAAAGGGTTTGCTAATATTAATTTATCCTGTTAATTCTACGCATGAGATATTGTTAAAAGGTATAAAAGCTTATAGCCCCTATAGCATACACCGCATAATAATAAAGTACAAAGTCGCTAAACTGTACAACATGAAAATTATATAATAGTTACAAATAATTTTACCTTAATATAGAAAATACTTATAAATACATATTGTCACCCATATCGACACGAACTTATGTGTACATTTTAAAATAAGAAGTTATGTTATCAATGAATGATTTTGAGAATGAAATCATTAAAGAAACTTGTTGAGATTTTTAAAGTAGTTAAGCTGTGGAAAGCATGGAAAAAGTTAATTAAGATTTTCATCTGCGTTTTGTACTCTTTACATTTCACCTTACCATTTCATCTTAACGAAATGCGAAATTTATATTGAATGACTAATTTTAACTATTATTAGAAATTTAATTTCAATTTATGATAAATAAATATGATTGATTTTGCTTGTTTAATTATTTGAACTTGGTGGATATGGAGATTGCTGAAAAAAATTTATCATTTAAAAAATAAATGGAACAGTTAAAACAATATTTCAAAATTATAAACATAATTGACATTATTTGTATAATTAATTACTTATATATTTTTATGGAAAAATTGGTGGATGATTGAATTTCATATAAAAATCATTTTGATTTCAGAAATTTTTTTGATGAAAACAAAGAAAAAAATTTAATTAAAATTTATTAAGATTAAGAAGATTAATTAAGACTAAAAAAAAATAAGGCTAAAAAATTAAGAAAAATTAAAAAAAATTATTAAGATTAAAAAAAAATTAATTAAGAAAATTATTATTTAGATTAAAAATTAATTAAGGTTAAAAATTATTAGGATTAAAAATTAAAAATAAAAAATTAATTAAGAAAAATTATTAAGATTAAAAATTAATTTTTAAAAAATTACTAAGATTTACAAATTAATAAATTGTTTTCTTATTAATTTAATGAAAACAAATTAAGTCGTTATTGTAATCAATTTATTATTCTAAAAACTTCTAAATATACAAATGCAAAGGCCAAAACTACAATGCAGGGACTTCTGTTTATTTGCAGATCAAAAAGTTTCTTAACATATAACCATATCATAACCAATAACTTATGTGCATCTCATCCCATCCGAAAGACTCTGTAAAAACTTAGAGTTGCTATATTTTCTATAAAATAGATAAAAGCACTTTTTATTTATTTATACGAAAAGGCATTTATGGTGTGTGGTAATGTACCGATAACGATTATCTCCGCCACATTCCTCCAACAACAAAAACAACATAATTCCAGTAAACTCTTTACCTTTCCCTTCAATGAATATTAAACATCTAATGATCGCCGCAGTACACACTCTTATCTTCAAGTCAAGTCAATATTGATGCCAATTAACCAAAAAGGCTTTATCGAGCAATGGATTGCTACATCTTGCCAAAAAGTAAATTTATGGAATAAATAAAAATAAAAATGATGAACCTTTCCAAAAAATGAGCGACGGTCGCTAAATTACAGCAACAGCAGCCGACCAGAACCGCCGAAAGCACCTGAAACGTGATTGTCGTGTGCCCGGCGTGAGCTAGAATGTGCCATCTTTTCCCCCCTTTTATTTTCTGTTTTTTTATTATTTATATTTGTCCTTTGGCAACATCTTCGCACGCGTTCGTAATCAGAAACTTCTTCGATAAAAAGCGACCATTTTATATATACGGGCCATGAATTGATGGTAGAATGTCTTCAGATCTGTTAATAAGATAAACTTCGCGGCGATTTGAATTCGGCTATGTTTTTATGCTTTCTTTTTTTTTTCTTTTTTAAAAAAGAAAAAAAAAGAAAGGAAAAAAAGAAGAATTCTGTGCTCTTCTCTCTCTTAAGTTCGAAGACCTCTTTAGCATGGATGAATGGGAGAAGTGATTAATTCCTTTTAATAAATATGTTTTTTTTTTTCTTAGCACGAAGTGGCAGCAGTAATATGATTTTGAAAGCATGCTTGTAATTTGAAACTCGCAAGATATTCATAAATTTTCGAGTGTGTAGTTTTCTCTCATTTACGAATCTATTAGACATCATTAGAACTTGAAACTTGTTATGAATTTTAATTGCTCTTCGTATAAATCACTTTAAAAATGCAATTTATCTTCCAAATCAATTTACTTGTAACTAAATTGCTAAATGTTATGATTCCGTAACATCATACCCATACATCATTAAGCTTTTGAAGTAAATAAATCAAGTATGCTTTCCTTAAGGGGATATTTTAAAATAAATAGAATCCTCTCCTACTTCTACTTGATGGCCAATTGACTAGCGCTCTGGTCGTTGGTATCACAGGTTTCAGGTTCGAATCGTGGCAGTGGCATGCATGTTTGTTAGTGGTACGGAATCCACGTTAAACTGCAGATCCTGGTCTAATTAGTCCAAAATGTCCATAAAATTACAGTAAAAAGCGATAAACTAAACCCCTTTCTACTTTTTGATACATTTTCAAACAGATTGCGGTATGCACCTGGCCTGATGGGCGAGTGACTAGCGCTCTGGCACCTGGTGCCACAGGTTTCAGGTTGGAGTCAGGAGGGCCATGGATGTTTGTAGTGGTTCGAAATCCACTTTAAACTGTAGGTCCCAATCTAATATGATTGTTGGGGGTAGGGTTGACAATTCTGCCCTGTAAAAAAAGAAAATATCTCATATTTCGAAATCTGCCGGTAGGCAAACAGCCATGATCTAATCTGGACTTTAGTGTTGGGGTATTAGTTACGAGGTGTACAACTACTTTTTGCACACCTTCATTTTTGTTTTCGTTTATAATTCAGTAACTATTCGTTTTGAATTCTGAATTTTTTATTTAAATACAGGAATTGAAGGACAGCATTAATTTTAATCCTTTAAAAAGCATTTGTTGAAGTTAATTTGTCCAAATTTCTAACATTTGCTGTTTGGTTTATTTTTATACTATTTTTTAGTTTTGATAATCTATATCTAAACTTCACACACATCATTATAATTTTTGAATACTGGGCATTTTTACCTGGGAATTCACCTTTGGAACGGTAGATATAAAAAAAAAAAGAGTGCAGCGCAACTTAATCAAACACGCAGGCCACGACTATCCATTTTCAGTTCTTATGATCGCCGATTCAACGTTCACCAAATGAGAGAAAAATCATAAAATTACAATATATCTCCTAAAATTGCAATATATTTCCTAAAATTGCAATAGGGCTTCAAAATGCTGAAGTACAAAGAACAGTACGAAATTCCTGCATAGAAGTAGCTAATTTTCCAACCCTTTTGAAATTAAAATGAATTATTTTTTAAAAACTGACATTAAATAGGCCTAATAATTAAGATAATAGAACATCTAAAGTATCACTAAAAAGAAAAGAAAAGTAATTCTCATCAAGAAAAAAGCTATAGCAACAATTGCAAACAGCCCAAAGTCTCAACTAAGTTGACACCAGTTTGAGAACCATTGCATTAACCAGAAGTTATCTGGCAGACAATATTATGCAATTTTTAATTAGAGGATGTTTGAAGCCATTTCAAATTTCTATTTGCAATTTGTTCCAAGAATTTTATTGTGTATCACCAATGACCATTATAAGCATAATGAGCTGTTTTTTAATATGACCATGGGAAATCAATGCCCAATCAATTATACCGCCCAGGAATATTATAAATAACTAAATATTACCCATCTATCGAAGAATTGCAAGCAACCTAAAGTCGCAACTAATTTGGCACCAATTTGAGAACTATTGCATTAACTAGAAGGTAGATAATATTATGCATTTTTTAAATAGAGGATGGTTGAAGCCATTTCTATATCTATTTGCAATTTGTTCCAACAATTTTATTGTATTTGACCGATGGTCATCATCAGCATAATGCGCATTAGTATGTCCATGAAAAACCAATGTCCAATCAATTATATTGCCCAGGCACATTATAAATAACTAAATCTTACCCATCCATTGTGGAATAGCAAAAACCCAATGTCTTGACTAAGTTTATGCAATTTTTAGATAAAGAATAGTAGGAGCCATTTCTAATTTCTATACCAAACAATCCAAAAGTCTCAACTTTGTTGACATCAACATGAGAACCATTGCATAACCAGAAATTATCGGATGAACAATATTGTGCATTTTTAAGTAGAAGACAGTTGAATCCATTTCTAATTTCTATATCTATTTGCAATTTGTTCCAACTATTGTGTATGACCAACTAGCAATTTATTGTGTATGACCGATGGACCATTATCAGCATAATAATCAGTTTTAATATGAGTGTGGAAAATAAATGTCCAATCAATTATACAGCCCAGAGACATTAAACCTTATCCATCCATTGAGGAATTGCAAGCAACCCAAAGTCTCACCAAAAGCCCAAGTTGACACCAGTTTGAGAACCATTGCATTAACCAAGGGTTATTTGAATTTTTAAACAGAGGACAGTCGAAGCCATTTCTATACCTATTTGCAATTTGTTCCAACAATCTTATTGTGCATGGTATGACCATTTCTATGGGCTCATTATGAGCATAATGAGCTGTTTTTATTACGACCATGGAAAATCAATGCCCAATCAATTATACCGCCCAGAAACATTAAAAAGTAACTAAATCTTTGACCCATCCATTAAGGAATCTCAACTAAGCAACCCCTTTTAATGCAAAAATCAATGTGCCATCTTCCTAACGCTAACCAAGCCAGAGAATAGTTTGGGGCGGTTATGCGGCCAGGTTTATTATTTGAAGAATCTCTCGTGAAAATGACTCTGATCTTTTGGGTGGTCTTGTGCCTTTTTTTTTTTTTTATCCCGAGAGCATTGTTTCACGTAAAGGCGGTAAGGTTCAAAAAACTTGATCTGATGACATCACATGATAAGTGAAGTTCAAAACATCGGAACGAGTTACCTCTTTCGTTTATCTCGTAGCGCTCGTGTTTGCTGCCCGTTGTTGTTGCGTCCGAATGAAACATCATATTTGTTATTATATTTTTTTGTGTATTGTGTTTACTGTAATAGATATTTACTGATTTTTTTTTTGTGTGTATAGTATTGAGAAAAATAATGCTTAAAAATAAAAATATCCGGTTAGCGGAAAATGCGGTATCATTCATAAGCATTCATTTTGAAATGTTATAATAAAATTTGTGAAGAATATTATTTCAAAACAACTGTTTACATATAAGTACCTGATATATATTTATATAACCAGCACACATAACCTGGCGTTCCTAGAAGAAGAGTAGTAATAGTATTTAAATATAGAAATACACTGCTTAAACATAGAAAATTCTGTTAGAGGAGTAAATGTATTAATAAGTATTCATTTTGAAATGCTATATTAAAATTTGTGAAGAATATTATTTCAAAACAACTGTTTACATATAAGTACCTGATATATATTTATATAACCAGCACACATAACCTGGCGTTCCTAGAAGAGTAGTAATAGTACTTAAATATAGAAAATACACTGCTTAAACATAGAAAATTCTGTTAGAGAGTAAATGTATTAATAAGTATTCATTTTGAAATGCATATCAAAATTTGTGAAGAATATTATTTCAAAAAAATTTTTACACAATATGAGTATCTGATATATATATATATATATATATATATATATATATATATATATATATATATAAAACCAGCATATAACATAGCCTGGCGTTCCTAAAAGAATAATGCTTAAACAAAGAAAGTGATGTTAGCAGGGAAAATGTGTTAATATGCATTAATTTTGAAATGATACGATTAAATTTGTGAGATGTGTATTATTTCAAAACAACTGTTTATACGATACAAGTACCTGATACATATATGCGCATAGCCCGGCTTAGAAGAATAGCGCTTAAAAAAGTTGTTAACTGACAAAATGCATTAATAAGCATTCATTTACATTAGGCTGTTGACGAACAGTACAACAGTGTAAAAAATAACGTCAACCACTATTGGCGTAAAATCTAATTAGGTATTTTCTTAAAGAATATTGATTTATTTCGAAAATTTATTTTTCACTTGATCCAGCCTTTGTATTATCTGTATTGCCAATTTTGGCGAAATGAATTAATTTTAATTTAATTTAATTTAAAATTAAATTTGCCCATCTATGCACGGCACAATTAGTTTTAAATTGTGCTGGGCATAGACGAACACACACACAAACTTTGAAATATATATATATGGTTTAAGATTACTAATCATTAAAAATTTATGTATAAATATTAAATTTGGATAATTATTCTTATTTAAAAAAATAAAGACAACAAAATTAAGAATTAAAAGTTTTAGTAGTGAACAAAGACAATACAAAAATGTGACACTAGTCTCCTTAAATATACAGTGGGCCACAAATTGAGTATACACCTTAGAAACTTAAAACTTTTTGCAATTACAAATTAAATATTGCTTTAAGATGATTGAATTTTTACCTTATATACTTTAGTCTACGCTTTACCATACTATACTTATAAAATTGTTACGTTTATTTATTTTTACGAAAAAAATAAAAGATCTGAGACGAGAGGAAAAACAACACCACAAAAAATAAGTATACACCTTTATTAATTTCCTTTTTGAATTCTGAATTCTGAATTTGAATTTTTCCTGTTGAAACGCACAACAACAGAGTAACAGCAACAATAGTAACAATAAAACATAACATAGAAGGCATTGTTTCCTTTCATTCAAAGTACAGATTTTGTCGAGTAAAGTACATATATTTGCTCCGAGTCCAAGTTTTTGCATTTCTAACCAATTATGAACAATTTTGGATGAATTTAATAATAAGGTAAAACAAAGCTCCCTTTGAAAGATTGCTGTAAGTATTTCATTGATATTTGCATTTTGGAGTATTTAATTTATAATATAATTTTCTATCCGCATGTTAAATAAACACGAGTCTAATTAGAAATATTAAATAGAATGTTATTCTGCTGATGATTTCTAATTTTAATGATTATAAGATGTAAAAATTATTTTATTGTAAAAATCAAATAACAAATAATGACATTTATACGAGTTTCTCTATAAGGAGAGGAAAATTTCTTTTCATTTTTTTTACATTAAATTAACGAGTGAACCTGAATGGCCGAGTGGCTAGCGCCCTGGCGCTCAGTACCACAGATTTCGGGTTCGAGTCCATGTATTTTGTAGTGTTCGGAATCCACTTTAAACCGTAGGTCCCGGTCTAACAGGATCGTAGAGCGTTACGGGGTATTGTTACTCCGCGTCTGTAGCTTATCTTCAAGCTATATGCACCTCCTGGGTAGTGCTAAGTGAGTAACGTCGGTGCAGCGCTTGCCTTAAGGCATCGAAGACAACTGTTTAAGTGTTTGCCAGCTGATTAGAACAAAATAAAAACATTAAATTAATAATGAGATAACATTGCAAATATTTACACTATAAATTTTAATTTACGTTTAAATTGTTATTTTCAATAGAAGTACAGTGGGCCACAAAATTGAGTATACACCTTAGAAACTTAGAGACTTTTGCAATTACAAATTAAATATTGCTTTAAGATGATTGAATTTTTACCTTATATACTTTAGTCTGTGCTTTACCGTACTATACTGATAAAATTGTTACGTTTATTTATTTTTTTTACGAAAAAAAGATCTGAGACGAGAGGAAAAACACCACCACAAAAATATAGTATACATCTTTATTAATTTCCTTTTAACGTACAAATTAATATTTTGTTGCATAACCTTTTGCTTGAATTACAGCTTGTAATCTTCTGGGCATAGATTCTACTAGTGTTTTAGTGGTTTCAACAGAAATTTGAGCCCATTCTTCTCTCAGAACCTTCTTGAGAACTTCCTTGCTTGTGATTTCGTGCTCATGTACAGCTTTCTCTAATTGCTACCACAAATTTTCGATGACGTTTAGATCTGGAGACTGGGCTGGAGTGTGTAATTGCTTCTTGCAATGGTACAGCAAGTATAACTGCATAATCTTCGCTGTATGCTTGGGGTCGTTGTCCTGCTGGAATATGAAGCTTGACCCAAGCCCCATCTTACTGGCACTTTTTCAAGTTATCATTTAAAATCCCCAAATATACATGCTTGTCCATAATACCATCAATAAAAGCAAGCTCTCCAACTCCTCCAGCCGACATACAACCCCAAACGAGGACAGATCCACCTCCGAACTTGACTGTCTGGTGTTTTTTAGGTGCCAGTGCTTTCCCAGCTTCTCTCCATGTTTTAAATCGTCCATCGCTTCCGTAAAAGATTAAACTTACTTTCATCAGAAAATATTACAGTGTTCCAGAAAGAAATAGGCTTTAAACGATGTTCTTTGGCGAAAATCACTCTCTTTTGACTATTCACATACTTGATGAGTGGCTTTCGTATTGGTGTACGGCCATGAAACCATATTGGTGAAGGGTACATCGAATTGTTTCAACTGAGATATTTTTCCCGATTGTAGAGGACATCGATAAAGCTAGTTTAGAGGCACTCACCCTCGGAACTTTCTTTACTGAGTGAATGATCTTCCTCTTCGCTGTAGTATTCAGTATTTCTTTACGTCCTCTTATATATTATAATAATATATATACTGTGGAATATTGGCCACAGATCCAGTTTTTTATACTTCTATAGTATTTTTGGACACAACCATGAGTTACACCAATCAACGAAGCGATTTCTCGAAGAGATTTGCCCTCTTTCGATCATTTTACAACCAATAAACGCTCAGTTTCAGTAGTTTCTCTACGAGAGCTCATTTTACGATTTTTAATGAGAAAAATACTATTTAAAAGCGTTGAAGTGCAATAGCACGTGTTATAAGCAGCAGCTACTCCTGAAACTCTTTAAAGAAAATTTGAAACTAAAAAAAAGTGGTGGCATAATTTACAAATATAAAGTGTATACCAATTTTGTGGCATGGTTTTCTAACTTTTCTTCGAATCGCTTAACTTTTTTCGTAATAAATAAGTTAGCTATAGAATTGTGTTATTATAGGATGGTAAAGCAGAGGTTAAAGTATGTAGGATAAAAAAATTTATCTATTTAAATCAATATTTAATTTGTAATTGGAAGAAGTCTAAAAGTTTTAGAGGTGTATACTCAATTTTGTGGCTCACTGTATATTTTATGTTACCCTCATTTTGATTTTTCCTATTTCTGGTCCAAAGAATGAAATAAAAAAAGAAGAATTGGATTTCTTGAGACAAGAATACAAAGCGAAGGAAGTCCATAAAATATTTACTAAATCAATCTAACTAAATATAATTAATCTGGGGTTAAAGTAATCAAATATATTATTTTAAGAAAACCAAATTTTAATGTAGTATCTATTTAGATTTCAAATTTCAAAAGTCCATTAGCACCCTACCCTTGCCAAGTGATTATATGTACAGGCTTTAGTTGGATTCTTACCTGATACTATTGCATTTCACAGAAAGTCGATCATTCAGTAACTAGAGACTGCTCACTCTGGCTTCTGATTGATCTGCCTAAGATCACACGTTACAGAACGTGTGATCTTAGTATCTGGTGAGAATTCAGCTTTAGCTTGCAGATTTTTGGCTTGTCGCTCTGCGGTTATTTTGTGTACACTTTGGTGTAATTGGATCGGCACCTATAATTTAATGTGGATTCCGAACCATTTACAAACATCCATGCCAGAGTCAGGATTTGAACCTGAAGCCTGTGGCACAAGGCCAGAGCGCTAGCCAATTGACCATCTCGCCTCTTTAGCTTGCAGGAGAATGAAAGTTCGAATCCGCTGGTGACGTGCATTCCATTTACTGCTTTCAGAAACGATGAAGCGAAAAGCGATTGTCAAAGAGTGTGTCTCGCTTCGGCAGTTCGCTGCCTGCAGATTTCTGTTCTGACTCACAAATGCGGAGTAATTCCCTTGACAGTCTTCTTCATACATATCTACAATAACAGTATTTAAATGCAAACAAATCAATATTTATAAAAAATTTTAAAAGTGAAGTTTTTAATCCAGTATGCTACCGCCATTCAATTAAAGTTTCATTATTAATTTATTGCTACCGCCATTCAATTAAATTTCACTAATTAGCAATCACTAATTACAATATTAATAAAATTTCACTTTGATTGAGAAATTATATTAATTATAAAACAAAATCTAGCTGTCAATAAAGCTGTAAAGTTTTATTTTCATACATTTAGTCAAACAGAAGCAAACTTTGATGAAGCAGATGAATTTTTTTCTAAAGATTCATTTAAGCAATTGCCTTTTTTTGAATTCAATATTGAACTAAAGATATAAAAATCATGATTCGAGTTTAATTTAAATAAGTTATAACTGTAATACTTGCTAGATAATTTGAGATAAATCAGCTAACGTAAGCATAAATCTCAAAGTGAAATCAAGTAATACCAATTTTGATGATAACAATATTGATATTATATACATTACAAGTGTCCAGCCTATTTTAAGAAAACGACGTCCCGAGCATAAATCTCAAAATCACGTCAAGTCAAATCATTAAGGAAACGTTTTTTCATTTAAAACAGAACCATTCAGACAAAGTTTAAAATTATTAATTAATAAAAAAATTATCATCCAAGTTGATAGTTAAATTCTCAATTTGCTTTTCATCTAGAATGAGGTAAGTTTTGATAATTATTTTGATTAATTTTCAAACAAAAAAGAACTTCTTACTATGAAATAAATTAAAAATAAAGTTATTATTAAGTTAAAACTAATATTATTAATTATTACTAACTAATATTATTAATTTTTGTTCCATTTTGATGTCATATGAGGGCTATTGTATTCTAATTTGAGGGGGTACCAGTGTTTTAAATATGTACCAATAATGAAATGTAAACAAGAAAAAAACTTAATCCTTTGCCACTTTATTACAAATACAATTTTAGACGATCTTGTGTTGTACAATAAATTCAATATTCCTCTTTTTGTTAATATGATAAATTCTAAATGTTTGTTAATGACACAAAACTTTTTGTCACCATTAGCTAAGAAAATTAAGACTGTATATAACGATCTCTATAAAAATAATAACAAAATCATTGCTGGTTTTTTAATGCTTTAATTGCTGATATTTATTTTTGCCGCTTTTAATCTTTGAGCTTGTGAATCTATGAAGCTGTTGACCACTTTATCATGAAATTAATTAGAGTGGGATTTACAGTTAAACGTGGATTCCGAACCACTCACAAACATCCATGCCACATCCAGGATTCGACCAGAATTGACCACTTTATCTGAAAGTTCATGATGTCCTCGGACACAAAAGATCTTTCTTGCGATTGATCGAGCTCATAATCATCATCAATTGTATCTTGTTTAGTGTGGCCTGATCCAATTGAATAGCGTTCTGGCCTTTGGAAAACCAGACTCTATGTTCGAATCCTGGATGTGGCATGGATGTTTGTGAGTGGTTCGAATCCACGTTTAACTGTAAATCCCACTCTAATTAATCCAAAATCTGCAAAAATTGACAGTAAGTGACAAATCAAATCAAACCAAATCAAACTTTCTTGGTTTGATTCTTTGTTTTGCTTGCATCGTGTGTGATTTAAGGGAAGATGAGATAAAATAAAATAAACACACAACGAGAGTGAAGATAATGAATTATCTTCAGTGTGAATAAATGAATTATTATTATATTTATTACTATTTTTCAAACGAAAAACTATCGCATTTATAAATTCGATACAGTTAGAATATTTTATATTTTGTTTATGAAGTGGATTTGGAATCTATTCGAAAATGTTTATATATTACAGCATTACCTGTGAGGAAAAATTCCATTCTAGAAAGACCTTAGATCATGACTAGGCAATCAAAATTTTGGTGAAAGAGATGTATTAATAATTATTTTTCAATACCTTTAAGGAATAAAGCTTAAAATTCGGAAGAATAAAATTGCTAATTACATGCGGTTTCTATGCGTTCTAATTTATTTGTTTTTAAGAATTCGTTTTTCATATAATTATTTTTTTTACTTTTCTTATTATTAGCGTTTTATTTTTGCAAGAATATGAATTTATGTGAAGTATAAACAGCGTCTTTAAAAAAAAAAAAAAAAAAAATTTGAACCCCTCGTTGGGCGCCAATATGAAACAACGACATTGCACAGGCTTTGTTCGAAGAACATTTTAAATAATTTTTATATAATTTTTTTTTTTTTTTATAGTTATGGTTAAAAAAAAACGAAAAAAATTTACCTTAAACATTGAATATAACAATTAGGCTCACACGAGCGTTATAAATATACAATCATACTTTAAATGTAAAATCATTGCATACTACAATCACACTTTTTAAACTTTTGATGTATTAATAATTGCATACTGTCATTCTTTTTAAGCTTTTACGATATTAATAACTGCATATAAAACTATTGTTGTATTAAATACACGATTGGTGGCCAGGAATACCTTATGTCAATTAGAGGCAGATGATTGGATCACAGGAAGAGATTCTGCCATCCCATGACCCCTGCTATAACATCACAGTTGATAAATGTCCTAGTTAGCAGTTTGTTACAAGCTGTATATATTCTATTGAAATAAGACCTATTAAAAATGTATTGTTTGTGATAAGATCATTCCTAATAAACAGCTATCGATTTATTGGAATCATCTTTCCGTCCGCTTAATAAAACCCTTAAAAACTTTAATAAGATAAGTTTATTAAGAAAAAGAACCCTGATCACTAAGATCAAAATTCCAAAATATTACATTATTAATTGCCAAGTCATTTATTAACTAACAATATGAACCCTGGAGCTAGCCAATGGGAATTCCAGCCACAAGTCAGCGACCACTTATCGCAATCTTTCATCTCAAAATTGGTGTAAAAGCAACAATTATCTTAATTGGAGTGGTATCGTCGCCATAATGAATTTAAAGGCTTGTCTGGGCCTAAAAAAGCTGTTGTTCTTGTTATCATTAGAAGAAATCATAGCGGATAATCTTATTTCGTTTGATTTCTATTATTTAACTTGATGCATATCAGTTTTACCATCGCAGAATATAGGTATTAGCAGGGCGTAGGTGAGTCGTAACGGGTCCTCACCAAGTAATTTTGCTGCAGAGTACTATAGTTCTGTATCAGCTGGATGATTTACGTTTTATTAATGAATGTCAAGTTATTAATGATGGCCACACAGCAATAGGATAACGAAGGATTCACCCAATCATTCGGTTTAATGATGGTTTTTATCCATAATAGGATAATTGTCGCAAGCTGCACGCTGGTAATTACATGGAGTAGGATACAGGATTGTTGTCCTGTAAAGAGGAAAGGGAAACTAAGTTTAAAATATTTAGGTTTTGAGATTTTCAGACATATATAATTATTGTAACTTTATTTCTTTGAAATTTAGTTTCGTGGAAATAAAATGCTGTTAGTAATACTCGCTGATTTTGTATTTTCATTAAAAAATATATTTTTTAGAAAAATATCTTTCATATAATAACAAAAATATTTTTACTAAATATTTTCTAGAAAAAAACCTTTAAGAGGAAATTAAACTCGTTTTTTTTTCCATGCGATTTCATTTGCTTTCTCAGTATTTGGTCATAAAGATGCCGATATAGACGACTACTTTAGTGGAAACACCATTATGGGCCGTTATAATGGTGTATCATTTATAGTTCTATCGGAGGGGAATGGTATTAGTTTCTGGATGGATTTCTAAGAGAAACTGCTCTGTATTTGCATACTACATGGAAACAAAAACAGAAAGTTCTCACTTATAGAGTCAGTGACAAAACTCGACTCATTATCCATATTACTGATAGAAACTCTCTACTTGGCTCAGTGGCAAAGTGCGCCGCTGGTGAGCATTAGAGCTGAGGTTCAGTCCGCTGGCTGCTTTAATGTAGACACTGTTTCAAAAAATGAGAAGATTCTATTGCATTTTTATGTTCAGCATCTCGCTAGTCGGATAACTCTGATAGAAATTTTTCCGGGTTTACTCCCATACGATACGCAAATGTGGGATAGTTTCCTAAAAGTTCTCCCTGATGGCACTGTCCTCCTTCAACGACACGGAGCTAAATCAGACTTCTACCTACTGGTGCTCCATCACAACAGAAGCTACCCCTTTCCCTCCATCCATGTGTAGATTAATCGTGGTCGTCCGTCACGCACTGCAGGACACGATTGAGGATTAGTCATAACACTGATAGAAAAATATAAGCCCCTAGCAGGAATCAAAATTCGGTCAATTTTCTTCCTAGCTGACTTTAAATATTTGGTATAACACTTCATTTTGTAAAAATAATTGTTTAAATATTTTTGATGAATATCATTTGAATAAAATAACTTAAATAACCTTAAAAAAACATATTAGGATTCATTTCATTCAAGATCATGTTCAACGCTCAATATAGATCTATCATATTTTAAAGACTATCACGTATTAATGATTTTGGGTCATTATAGTTTGTGTGATCATACTAAAAGCATACTAGTTTTCCCACTTGGTAGACAGCAACATCCAGACCAAGTCCAATCCATGCATTTTTCATGGAAGGAGGGAAAGAGGAGGCAGTTTTTTATTGTAATGGAGCCCGCGTTGATAGAACTCTGAAGTGGCCGAGTCGATGAAAGAAGGCGAGCTGTACCTTCCGGGAGGACTTTTAGGAAAAGCATTTTTTACCCCGCATTTGTGTATAGTATAGGAGAAAGCCCGAACAATTCCCACCAGGTAATCCGACTCACGAGGCAAAGATGCTGAACATCACAAGCATCCATCGAGTCTTTTCGTTTTGAAACGGTGGACGATGAACGGTGATCGGTGCTAAAAACATCACAACAATGGACCAGCAGTCTACCTGCAGATGGAGCCTCAGTCATAATGCTCACCAGCGGCGTACGTTGCCACTGAGCCACGAGTCGGACACGAATCAGTTGAATGAGTAGATATCAAATTATTATGGTCAACTCTTTGCATTTCCACTTTGATTAAAAATACGATTCAATAAATTGAGAAGAACGATAAATGATCAAAGTTTTTTAATCATTTTTCCCATTGGAATATTAAATCTTCGTTGAACTTATTCATAAAATTGCAGTCAGTATTCTACTGTATCTAGAGAAGGTTAAACCCATTGCCAGAACATAAAAGTCGATATCTATTTTATGCAACGCGTAAAGAACCCATCCCACAATAATCCAATCTGGCTTATGTCCATAAATAGTACACCCGCCAGAAATACCTTTTTGGTTTTTGCTTAAAAACATCCATGCCCCGCCAGGATTATAACCAGAAGCCTGTGGTACCAATGGCCAGCCTAATTGGCCCATCAAGCCGCTCCCTCCTTTCTGAGGAAAATATTGATTCACTGAATATATGCTCAATGTTTTATAACAATTTCCCATATATTATTGATAGAATTTCAAACGTAAGGATGTAGGAGCAGATATCAATTAATTAGTAGATCGAGTAAAATATATATCGAATTAATTAGTAAATATATAAATATCAAATTAATTAATAGAGATCGAGTATATTTCGAATTAATTAGTAGATCCAGTATATATCGAATTAATTAGTAGATCCAGTACATATCGAATATAATTTAGTAGATAGTATATATCAATTAATTAGTACATATATCGAATTAATTAGTAGATCCAGTACATATCGTAGAATTACTTAGTATATCGATCCAGTAGAGATATCGAATTAATTAGTATATATATATCAATTAATTAGTAGATATCGAATTAATTAGTACATCGTAGATCGAGTAGATATCGAATTAATTAGTAGATCAGTAGATATCGAATTAGATCGAGTAGATATCGATCGAGTAGATATCGAATTAATTAATAGATCCAGTATATATCGAATTGGTAGATCCAGTATATATCGAACTATCGATTATGCATGTTTTGCATTTCCACTTTGATTAAAATACAGTTCAATAAATTTAGAAGAACAATAAATAATCAAAGTTTTTGAATCAGTTTTTTCCCATTGGAATATTAAATCTTCTTCGAACTTATTCATAAAATTTGCAAATTCAGTACTCCTACGTATCCAGACATTAAGCTGTAGGTTCCGGTCTATTTAGCCTAAAGTGTGCACAAGATGACCGTAGAGCGACAAAAACCAAACCAAACCTAGCCTATGTATCCAGAAAAAGTTAAACCCATTACCAGAACATAAAAACAAGTTGATATCTATTTTACACAACGCGTAAAGAACCGATCCCACTATAATCCAATCTGACTTACGTCCATAAATAGTACGCCCGCCAAAAATATCTTTTCGTTTTTTGCTGTAGTAACTCATTCAAATTTATAATAGAATTAGGATGATACGATCTAACCGTTTGCTTAGTTGAAGGTGCTGGAATGAAAAAAAAAACATGTCTTCATTCATCATCTAAAGGATAACACATTGTTTTTTTTTTTATTTTTTCAGTCGCAAGGCATTAAAAAGATTCGAAGTTTGTTTTGATGCATTTGATGTTGATGTATAACTTTGAACCGACTCCATTCTTGCAATTTTAAGCAAGCTGTCAAAGGATTAACTCTTTTATAGTTCATAAAAAAAAAAATTTCTTTTGTTTGATATCAAATGAAATGCTTAGAGTATGCTAGCACGTGTTTTCATGGCTAAGGTTGAAGTCATATGAAGAGTTATATTACTACAGAATTATAAAACAAAAATACTTTTCTATAGAGATGCTAGCTCGGGTTTTCATGGCAGCGATAGATTATAGGACTGAAGTCAAATGAAGATTATATTACTATAGAATTATAAAACAAAAATACCTGAAGTCATATAATAAATTATAGTGCTATAGAATTATAAAATACTAACTTTCTTGATTTAGATTTAATTCTAATTACAATATATTATGATTATAATGAAGCTTGATTTTTTTATCAAAACATTTTTTAATGTTTTCCAAAGTCAAATTTTGTAAATGATACTATAGTATAACGACTTCATATGACTACAATTGAAGTCATATGAATATTGTATTGCTATAGAACTTTAAAAACATACTTTCTTGTTTAAGATTTTAATCTAATTATAACCTGATTACGATATATTATTATTATAATGAAGCGTAATTTTCTTTATGAAAACAAATTTGTTAATGTTTTCAAAGTCAAATTTTGTAAATGGCACAATAATATAACTACTTCATATGACTACGACTGAAGGATGCAGGTTGGCTTGCAGACTCACACCCGGAGACTGAGTATATTAAGCGCATCTTACGTGTAGCCGAGTATCGGGTTTTAGATTTATAAGTGGGGTCCCATTTATAATTATCTGTTTTAAATGTGTTAAATATTGTAAATCTCTAATTGTATGTATGTGGTATTTGTGAGTGTATAAATATAACTGTGAGTTCTATAATCTGGGCCTCAAGTATCTCAATCACACACAGTTACAATTTGATTGCTCAACCTGCACACTACAGTTATATAATTTGTTATATCAGTTAGTAAATATGATTGCAAAATCATGGGATTGGGATTTTGTTAACACAATGATAACTTAAATAAATAAAAAAATATCAGTGCATTATTTTTGGCCAAAATCAAAGCAAATTAACGAACAATCCTTTTTTAAATCATCAAATAAAGCATCCTCACATACACTGAAAAAACCCATAATATGAAACTATGTTGTGACTTTTACTTGAATTAAAAACCATTTTTCCATAGCAAATTTACTATTTCAATTGGTTTTCATAATTATGATTCTGTATTTCATGGTAATTTTTCTATCACATTATAATTATCACCGTGATGTATTATTTCTAGAATATTCCACCTATAAAAAACTAGAATATTGAAGACTTTTATGCTCAAAATTTCTATTTTTGAATAAATGAATTGTAATTTGTATTATAAAATAAAATTTTGTGTCTTGGGTCATAAGATATATTTCAACCTCAATATTACCAATAAAAGTTGGGACAAAAATCTCTCACCCGGAAGGAAATATATTTCACGCCCCCTGCTTGTAGCCGAGTATCTGGTTTTTGGTTTAGAAGTGGATTCCTTCCATGAATCTATAATTATATGTTTTTAAATGTTAATCTATAATAAATATTATATATCTGTAATTGTTTGTGTGTATAGTGTTGATGTGTGTGTAAATAAAGATTATAATTATGATTCTGTAAGTCATTATCACATTCCTTTTATTACTGTGATGTAAAATTTCTTGAATATTCCACCTATAATAATCAGACATATTAAGAATATTCACGACTTAAATAATTTTTAATGCTCAAAATTTCTATTTTCGAATCAATGAATAGTATTTATATTATAAAAATAAAATTTTATGTCTTGGGTCATAAGATGCATTTCAACCTCACTATTACCAATAAAAAGAGAGGACAAAATCAAAAGACTCCAACCACATAAAATTCATGAAAGATTAAAAAATCACCAAAATTTCGCCATTTTTTACTACCGTTCAAAAACCCATCGATTCTCAATGGCACTTTTCATTCCCTAGGCAACTTTAGGGAGCCGTAAAGGATAATTTGGCGAAATTATTGGTGTCCGAATAGCAATTCCATGGTTTCAAACAACCCGAATCGAGAATTTTATAGATGCTTTAATCGTCTCGGCATTCCACGTTGGTGTTTTTATCGTCGCTTCTGTACTTAAGCAACTGGGTAACCGAAAGGAAACTTTTATTTTTGTTAGGAACGGATGATTCGAATTTTGTAATGAATGAGGGAGTTTTAATGATTCGGGCGGACAAACCCGTTCATTATACTTTACTGCCTCATTACATGGCGTGCCATGGTTTTCTGCTGAGGTCATCCATGGGTCCACGTCGAATTGAGATAGATAGCTCTCTGTCTATCTCATATTGAATTAGGGTTTTTTTTTTTTCAGTTTATATTTTTAAAAAATATATAATAGTAGATTGATTTTACATTGGACAATTATTGCTTTTATTAATTTAATGGATGAATAAATTAAATATGGATACTACACTGCATTTAATTTTGTTTTTTATAACTTTCTGTTTGTAATTTCTCCGTCTACCATCTATATGGATGTACTACTGTGTCCAAAAAGTAAGACCATTTTTCAATTTAAAATTCCCGGGGTTTATGGAATTTATTTATTTTTTTTTTATTTTTTAGATTGCTGGCCCTGTCCTTGACATCTGTGCGAAATTTGATGTCAAAATATTCATTAGTGTTTGAATTACGCTTGGCTTTGTGAGACTCTAAAACTGATTCCGGCGATTTTTGAAATGTCTGAATTAATGGAGCAAAGAACTTGCATTCAATTTTGTTTGCGAAAACGTATAGAATGTTTCAGAAGGCGTTCGGTGAGCATTCTTATATCGGAAAGAAAGGTTTAGAAGTGGTATAAACAGTTCAAAAATGGAAGAGATCGCTTTGACGACGAAGAGCCCTCTGGTCGACCATCAATCTCAACCGACAATGCTCGCGCCCAAAAAAAATTAAAGATTTGGTGCTTTCAAACCGTCGATTATAATTAAAGACCTTGCTCATGTTGTTGGAATTTCAAAAGGATCGGTCAATTCACTTTTAAAAGATTCTCCATTTTCCATGGAGATGGATCCATTTTCTCCATCTACCATGTATATGGATGTAATTTCTCCATCTATCATTTCATTTGGTTACTTCACACAGACATTGCGGTTAAAAATTAATTTTTTACAGGAGACTTTTAAATTTTGTTCTTCAAATTTATTCATGCAAAATTTAACATGAGGGACATCATCATACCACGGATGTCACCGCAATTCTCACGATTTAGTAATTTTTTTGTGCCCTGATGGCCAATAGGCTAACGCTGTGGCCTTTGGTACCCCAGGCTCAGGTTCGAATTCTGGCGGAGGCCATGGAGGTTTGTTAGGGGTTCGGAATCCATACTTAAGCAATTGGGTAACCGAAAGGAAACTTTTATTTTTGTTAGGAACGGATGATTCGAATTTTGTAATGAATGAGGGAGTTTTAATGATTCGGGCGGACAAACCCGTTCATTATACTTTTTACTGCCTCATTACATGGCGTGCCATGGTTCTCTGCTGAGGTCATCTATGGGTCCACGTCGAATTGAGATAGATAGCTCTCTGTCTATCTCATTTTGAATTGGGGATTTGAAATTTCAGCTTATATTTTTCAAAACCAATAACAGCAGATTAATAAAAGCAATAATTGTCCAATGTAAAATCGATCTAATGGAAGGGTAGATTAAATATCAATACCGAACTGCATTTAATTTTGTTATTGTTAGTTTTATATTCTGTAATTTCTCCATCTACCTTCTCTGTCTATCTCTTTTGAATTTTGAGTTTGAAACTTCAGCTTGTATTTTTCAAAATCAATACTAATAGATTAATTTTACATTGGACAATTATTGCTTTTATTAGTCTAATGGATGAGTAAATTAAATATTAATACTACACTGCATTTAATTTTGTTATTGTTAGTTTTATATTCTGTAATTTCTCCGTATACCATCCTAAATGGTTGAAAAAATTGAAAATTAATTCAGTTTAAGATGCTGTAAGGATTAAAAATGTCATTTCCTTTGGCTACACAGACATTGTGATTAAAAATGAATTTTTTACATGAGACTTTTAAATTTCACTTTCAAATGTATTTATACAAAAATTTAACGTGAGTGACATTATCACATCATGGATGTCATTGAAAATCTCACGGTTTATTGATTCTTGCATATTAAACAAGGATGAAATGATTAACAGAGAACATTAAATCCTAGATATTGAGTATTAGAAATACATAGAATACAATGCTGTATGTTGATTATTTTGCTCATAGAAGATAATTTTTAATTTTAATAATTCATTTGAAGGTAAGTAGGGAGGTAATTCAGTTGGAGGTTCTGTAGGAAGGTAATTCAGTTGGAGGTTCTGCATGAAGGTAATTCAGTTGGAGGTTCTGCATGAAGGTAATTCAGTTTGAGATTCTGCATGAAGGTAATTCAGTCGGAGGTTCTGCATGAAGGTAATTCAGTTGGAGGTTCTGCAGGAAGGTAATTCAGTTGGAGGTTCTGCATGAAGGTCATTTAGTTGAAGGTTCTGCGTGAAGGTAATTCAGTTGGAGGTTCTGTAGGAAGATAATTCAGTTGGAGGTTCTGTAGGAAGGTAATTCAGTTGAGTATTTATTATGTTCATAGACGATAATGTTGGATGTTAAGTATTATATGAAATAAAGTTGATCGCCTAATTTAAAAAAAAATCTTCTTAAAACTTTAATTTAAAATTTAGTCTCATATTATGTGTTTCTTTAAATGCAATTTTAAATTGTAAGCTTAATTTACCCAGAAATAGCCTTTTATAAAAATATCATTAGTTTTACATAAAATAACGAGTAAAATTTTAAATGTGGTTAACAGAATATTCATTCAGTCATTTTTATTTTAAAATTGTTTATCAAGTATCAGTTTTGTTTAAAAACGGAGAATCGTATACAAAAAATGGCTTTAAAATTGTTAAAATGCTTAAAAAATTTTTCAAAGTTTAAAAATTTACAAATTGTATTAAAATTGTAAAAAATAGTTTAAACATTTTAAAAAATTACAAATTTACAACTGGTTTTAAAATTGTTAAGATGGTTTAAAATTTTTTTTAAAAATGGCTAAAAATTTAGGTGGTTTTAAAATAGTTAAAATACTTCACAAAAATTTTTAAAGTTTACAAATTTACAAATGGTTTTAAAATTGTTAAAATGGTTTTAAAAATTTACAAATGGTTCTAAAATTGTTAAAATGGTTTTAAAATTTAAAAATTGTTTTTAAATTGTTAAAATGATTTCAATATTGTTAAAATTGTAAATAAATGTATTTTTTTTCTACCACTTCTTATGGGCATTTTTTTTATGAAATCTATTAAAATCAAGCATTAATCTTTAGTTACAATTTTCTAATTTTAATAATTAATACCAAAATTATTTATTTAATAATTATATATTTTAAGACAAAGATAAAGCCATCGAAAATTAATAGAGGCTCATTCTATCAAATTGGCAGAGATCTTTTATATTCAGATTTCTATAATCGTTTTTTGATTATACTATTTTATCTAAACAAGTTATACCCATCTAATCCATATTAATTTAAGTTCCAAAACGTATAATTCCAAGGAACTAAAAAACAAGAAAAATTAGAACTGCAAAACCTTCTCGAATAGCCCAAACGATTAGCAAGTCGAACAAAATCAACATAGTTAAAAAAGAATAGAATCGTTTGGCTTTTATTTTTCACTTCTTTTCTTTTCTCGTCTGCAGAAAATAATGACGGCTATTACTTTTATAATACAACTAAACCCCAGCCCTGTGCTCGCATTCTAATTTTTTTGAATTCCATACACGGCTGTAATTTCCGACTTTGAAATGAAGGTTCGTGAATAGCTTCTAGTCTAACTTTATGTATTTTCGCCTATGTTTTACATACAAATGTGCCATGAACGAATGGTGAATCGAATAAAAATGTTCTGAGCGTTATAAAACAGAGTTGTAACAAGCATAGAGAATGGAATCCTTTCTTTTTTTTCTGTGTCTGTGTGTATGCTTAAAGCATGTTGCTCGTACAATTGCATGATGTCTGTAGATGTTTGGCATGTAGCATTTAATTGTTACATAGTAACATTTCATTCTTTACGTCTCGTAGTAGTTAAGTTTTGAACGTGAAACTGTGAACATTCATTAAGATTTAGGATTAAAAAGAGTTTGGGTTACGATGTATTTTATGATTTACTTTGACTAGGCAATCTAAAATTATTTTTTAAAATATTAATTTTTATTTTGTATTAAAAAGGATGAAATTCATTCATAAAAAAAATAATATACAAGTCATGATCAGTAATTTGAAAAATATTATTTTATTTTGTAAAAGTTTTTTAAAAATCATTACATTTTATGCTTTATAAATATGAATCTTAAAATAAGTGTAACTTTGCCTTCTGTAGAAAAATGGAAATTACAAAGCATTAACAGCCATAAAATTTATTCAATAAAACCTAACAGCCATAAAATTTATTCAATAATATCTGTAAACTATAGAGTATTTTTTTAGCTGAATAAAATTAAAAGTCATGATCAGTAATTTGAAAAATATTATTTTATTTTGTAAAAGATTTTTAAAAAATCATTAAGTAATATTAAGATTCATAATTTCCTTATTTATAGAGCATAAAAATGTAACTTTGCCTTATGTAGAAAAATGGAAATTGCAAACACATTAAAATCCATAAAGTCGTATTAATATTTAAGTTCAGCAATACTAAGCTCTGTAAAGTATAGAGTATTTTTAGCTCAATAAAATTTCAAATAATTTCCATATCTTATGTTAGCTAACTGTTACACGTCCTAAATGAACTTTGAGATATTTTTGAATGCAACAAAAAACAAAAACATTCTGTAAAATGTTAATAAATTTGATGAGAATGTAATAAAAATGTTTATTTGGTAGATAATTCAGAGGGCTACAAAAAAATTTTCTACAATTCATTGCATTATTAAATCAAATCTTCAAGCTACTGGGAATTAGTTATGATTAATAAGTTTCCAAATATTGCAAATCATAATTTGACGTATGGGGTAGATTTCTAAAAGAAATTGATCCTATTTTTTTTTAAAGAAACAAAAAGGAGAATAGTGTATATTCGAGATTTTTAAATTAATTTCTTTCTTTTGTTAGTTTAGAGTAGAACAACAAATATTGCCATTTCGACACAAACAAATATTGTAGCTCAAATTTTGGCAAATAAAATTTGAAGGTTTCGTGGTCAGTTTAAATTTCCATAATTTGAATATTATAATAAAAAAAATGTTTTTTTAGTTAAAATGTACTTAACGGAAAGAGAGAAATAATGAATACGCTCTGCCTTCCAAACTAAATTAAATTTATCTTTAATTAATTTAGTTGTTCTAATTAATTTAGATTTGCTGTTTAATTTAGATGTTCTGAAACTTTTTATTTTAAAAGTAATCTTGTCCCAGAACTAATATTGCTCACAAAAAAAAAAAATTACTTCACGAAAATGAGATATGTAGAAGTAGAATAATTTCTAAAAATAAAAAATTAATAAAAAATAATAATAATACCAGATTTCCACATAGAATATATTAATACCAGACACTTACTGGGATTCGTATACACTTTATTACAAAAATTATTCTACATTAATAAATCATAAATTATTCCATTTCTACAATTTTTAAAATAGTAAAACAAAAAAACTTCAAATCTAATTTTCCTTCATTCTTTAAATAACTGCATACTACCTTAGGAATAACTGATATCTAATAAATATCAAACGAGTATAAAATATAGCTGAAAAATAATATTTTACTGGATTTCCCATATTATATATTTTACGAAGATCATATATTTTCGCAGATAAATTTACTTTGTCAGCAGGGTTCGATTTTTAGGACCTATTAAATAAAAAAAGCGGCAAAGAAATACCATCCGGATAGTATGAATGAAACGTGATTGACAGTAAAGCACCAATATCTTCTCAAAGTTTGAGACAAGGTCACCGTTTTCTTAATAATTAAATTAAGGTGACCCACAAAGTATCCCGAAATCATGCTGGACCACTAAATCAGATTTCTAAAATCTGTGAGGACAGATACCACTGTAGGAAAGAGAAAATACGCCATAAATTGTCCTGGAAGATATTTCAAAAAGATTAAGGATCCATTCCTCGTAAATCTGCGGAAATGTCCATAAGCCAGATACTTACCGGCTTGCGATGGCATGTGGGTAAGAATCACCCCAAAATCTACCAAATTTCTTTTCATGGCAACAAAATTTACCCAAACATGGAATGTCAGAAGGTGGTTTGGTGTTCGACTCGGATTATCACGGAAGTTCATGGAATTTCTGGGGTTGAAAGAGTTATCATTCAGGATTTGCTACGAAATTCTTAAAACTGCTTTTGTACTCAGCAGGATTTGGAGAAAAGCACTTTTGTTCGTTGACTAATTGGGAAATGGTTATGTTTAACAAGGATGTTCCCGCCTAACTAACTACCATGATTAGCATATTTGTAACAGACACACTCGTTACTTTAATCTGTCAAGGACATGTTTGGTGGTATTTTATTCGAGGTTTAAAACGTGTGGTTGGGTGATCTTTAGAATTTAAAGAGAATTTTACTGAATTGAAATTTAAGTCTTTATAAAATATTTCGGCTGTATTTTTAGTGTTTTTTTTATTTGCTGTTCGCAATGAAGTTGCTTTGTTCACCTTGCTCGTTCTTGAATTTTTTTTTTTTTTTTTTTTTTTGTCATATTTCGTGGTATTTCTTTTTAATTGGAGTCGTATATATAACTTTTGGTCCGATAAGATGTGCTTATGGATATATATATATAAGGAATTTTAAATTGTAGCATACAATTTAGAAATTCATTATTTCATCACGTTTTTGTATTAAAAAAATTAACAATCCTACTAATTCATGGGATTTTAATTAGAGATCAAGGAACTTGATTCATGGATCCTGTAATCCATGATGAGGAAAGAATCACCCAAAACCTACAAAAATTTATTTCCTTTGCAACGAAATTTACCAAAACATGGAATGTCAGAAGGTGGCTTGGTGTTCAACTCGGAGTATCACAGAAGTTCATGGATTTTCTGGGGTTGAAAGAGTTATCATTCAGGATTTTCTTCGAAATTCTTAAATCTGCTTTTGTGCTCAGAATGATTTGCGTAGCAGTTTTTGTTCGCTGACTAATTGGGAAATGGTTAAGAAGTTATGTTTAACAAGAATGTTTCCGCTTTAACTAACTGCCCTGATTAGCATATTTGTAACAGACACTCTCGTTAGTTTAAACTGTCAAGGACGTATTTGGTGGTATTTTGTTCTAAGTTTAGAACGTGTAGTTGAGTTATCTTTAGAATTTAAAGAGAATTTTAATGAATTACAATTTATGTTTTTATAAAATATTTCGGCTGTATTTATGGTGTTTTTTATTTGCTGTTCGCAATTAAGTCACATTGTTCACCTTTGCTTGTCCTTGAATTTTGCCGTATTTTATTATGTTTCTTTTTAATTGAAGTCATATATATATATAACTTTTGGTTACATAAAATGTGCTTATGGATATAAATAAAGAATTTTAAATTGTAACATATAATTCAGAAATTCATTATTATATTGGGCTTTATATTGAAAAAAATTAACAACCCTTTTCATTCATGGGTTTTAATTAAAGATCAAGTAATTTGATGCGTAGGTCTAATAAATGAGCTAAAATGCGAAGAAAAGCATTATTTATTTTCCCCGATTTATGATTAAATCTGGCAGTTCTCATTTATTAAAATATTACTAGTTCTATATGACCAATAAAAATAGATTGTTTTTCATCACATAGCAATATGTAAAATAAATGACATCAGTTTCACAATGGCAAGTTTTTAATTTAAAAAAAAAAATTCAACATACTATATTGTTTAATGTATTTAATTATTTATTATATCAAGGAAATGTGTGTGTATTTTTACCATACCATATTTTTTGTTAATTGCTTTTAGTGTTTTTAAATTTTGAATTTTCTCATTTAAAAAAAATATTATTCTGAGAAGAGGAATTCAAAACCATAGAAAGGTAAAAATACCTCATCCAATAATACATTTTTAATAAATCTAAAAATATTCAAGTTGGATTTACAAAATTCTAAAATTAAAAAAAGTTTGAGATGAAATTTAGATTTAAAAAATCAAATGTCTTTGTATTGTTAAAAAGTATAACGTATAATTTGATGCAAATTTTAAAATAAGAAATTGTGTATTGAAAAAAGAATAATTTTTTGAAAATTTGTAAACAGCTGAATTTTAAAAAAATTTGTTAAAGGCAGAATAATTTTAAAAATTTGTAAAAAGAAGAATAGTTTTTTAATTTTGTAAAAAAAATAATTTAAAAAAAAAAAATAATAATAATAATTTTAAAATAATTTTAAAAAAAAAAAGAATAATTTTAAAAAATTTGTAGAAAAAGAATAATCGAAAAATTTTTAAAGAAGATTAATTTTAAAAAATTTGTATAAAATTTGTAAAAAAATTTTAAAATAATTTTAAAAACAGAATAATTTTAAAATAATTTAAAAAAAAAAAAAAGAATAATTTAAAAAAAATTTATAGAAAAAAAAGAATAATCGAAAAAAATTTTGAAGAAGATTAATTTTAAAAAATTTTTAAAAAAAAAAAGAATAATTTGTAAAAAAAAAAAGAATAATTTCAAAAAAAAAAAGAATAATTAAAAAAAAAAAAGAATAATTACAAAAAAATTTTGAAAAGAATTTATAAAAATACAAATTTATGATCAGTAACATTAATAAATATAGATAATGTTTAATTTATATAGTTAATAACATTTATTTTTACATACTTAGTAGAGAAAGATTTGCTTCCGTGCATTTATTTACAAGAATAATTATTTTTTCTTTGAATTTAGTAAATCTAAATGAAATTGATAATAAGAAATTTTGTGTAATTCCCACAATGAATTTATCACACTTATTTCATAGTCCTAAAATAAATTTAAACATGAATAAAAATATCAGAAGTTGTACAAATTAACAATTTAATAATAATTATCTATAACTAAGTATAATAATTATGTATTGTTTTAAATTAACATTTAATGGAAGATGACACAGAAAAATTTGCGACATACTTTAAATTTAACATAAAAAAATACAGCAATAAGTTACAAATGATGGACAACCTTAGTAAATAAATTAACATCCATATCTCGCTAAACAAGTAAGAGGTAATACAATACCGAATGCACTACAACAGACAGTATAAAAACATTTTAAAAACTTTACTCAAAATATTTTGTCTTCACATTTTTAACCAAAAAAAAAAAATAATAAAATAAAGCGAAATTATAATCGGGATAGAATTTTAAAAATACTCAACAAATCAAAATGAATCGATATTTCCGACAGTAACTTGGAAGCCCCATTCATTACAATTTGGAAAACACGCGTTAGATTAATTACTTACATCTTCTTGACAACGATTTTTATCCTTTTTTAACTTTTAAAAAAGGACACTAAATAAGCGAGAGCTAATAAAATACCGAACACACTATAATAGACAGCATCAAAATATTTAAAAAACTTTACACAAAATATTTTTGTCCAATATCACATTTTTAACACACACACACAAAAATAAATAAATAAAGCAAAATTATAATCGGGGTAGAATTTTAAAAAATGCTCAGCAAGTCAAAATTAATCTATATTTCGAAATAACATAGAGTAACTTGGAAACCCCATTCATTACAATGAGGGAAAACACGCATTAAATTAATTACTTACATCATTTTGACAATGATTTTTATCTTTTAAAAAAGAGCACTAAATAAGCTATAGCTAATAAAATACCGAACATGCGATAATAGACAGTATAAAAATATTAAAATTTGTACACAAAATATTTTGTACAATATCACATTTTAATACAAAAATAATAAAGAATCGGGATAAAAATATATATATATATATATATATATAATATAATCGGGACAGAATTTTAAAAATGCTCAACAAATCAAAATTAATCGATATTTCCGTCAGTCACTTCGAAGCCCCATTCATTACAATTTGAAAAACACGCGTTAGATTAATTACTTACATCCTCTTGACAACGATTTTTATCTTGCAACTTTTTTTTTAAAAAAGGAAATTCTCAGGGAAAAATGCATGTTACGTCTGTAACGTTATATGTCATTTATGCAGTGGGAAGGCCAAGCATCTATCAAAAATTGGCCGGCCAATGTCCCCCTTACATGATATTTTTCATTCAAGTAACATGAAATGATCCATTAATTTTTCCCCAAAGTTCATCGCAAAAGATTGACAAGATACTAGTGATCTAGTGCGCATGCGTAAGTGTTTAGGCAATCGCTTACATCGCTGAAATTAATACTAGATTCTAATTTGATAAAAGCGCAGGTTTGATCAAAAGAAGTATATATCAGTGAGGGTTTTCGAAATAATTTATCCTCAGTGTGGTTTTAGATAAGGTTCGGATGGATGATAATAATGTATTATGAAATTTAGAGGGACTTCTCTTTTATGTAATAAATTATTTTTCCCCTATCAAACATTGCAATTTTTTATGTTTGAATTAGATTAATGGGTGTATTGGGTTATGAAATTTTCAAAGTTGAAGTCAGACATTTTTTTTTCTTACATGTAAAATATTTCTTAGTAGTTTTTTATGCGTAATAATAATTTATTTATTTTCTTCTAACTCATTTTAAATAAGAGGAACAAATTTGTTGATTTTCGGAATAATTTCAGTGTCTTTACAAAGCTGTATGTAAAGAAATGAGCCTGGAAATTTATGCAATTGTAGTATACATCACATATATTTAGCTTCTAAGACATATTCCACGAACTTGAAGTAAATGTTTCTCATTTTACAGCTAAAATATTTTAGTTGGAAATTTACATTATTGCATTTTAACAATAAAATTGATAATAAAATCTACAGTAATTAGCCATTTGTAATGGTATTTTATAATGGTTAAAAACATTTCTAATTTAAAATAATGAATTCGTGAAATGATAAGTATTTTCTTTCACTTTAACAGTTATAATTAAATCTAGATTCTGTTGTTGTGACTACTTCTTATTGTCTGGCAGCGGGAATTGACATTCCATGAATAGTCTACTCATAGAAGGAGGAAAGCTTATGTTGTGGTGGGGCACCCGTAGATAGAAATCTGACTTAACTCCAACTCTCTGAAGAAGGAGGGCACTGCCTTTCGGGAGGGATTATAGGGGGGACTATTTCGCATATGTGTATCGCATGGAAGAAGACCCGGAAAAATCCCACCAAAAATCCCTAACTAACAGACAAGATGCTGAACATCACAAACGTCATGGAGTTTCCTAGTTTTTGAATCAGTGAATTACAACAATGTTGTCAGCGGATTGAACCTCGGCTCTAATTCTCACCAATAGTGCACGTTACCACGAAGCCACGAGTTGGGCTAATCTAGATTCTAATGTGCATAACTAAAAAGAAGAAATCAGTACTGTAAATATAAGGTTTATTTATATTCCATCTGTCCCAACTTTACAAAATCTTCTCAGAAAAACACAAATGCATGAAAATTGATAAACCTTGGTATCCGAAGAGCAGAAAATAAAATGGTTTTTCATAATTATATTTGTCTTACATTTATTGGTGCCTTGATGACCAATTAGTTAGATTCTGGCCCTTGGTACCACAGGCTTCAGATTCGAATCTTGACGGTGGCATGCCTGTGAGTGGTTCGGAATCCACGTTAAACTTCAGGTCACGGTCTAATTAGCCCAAAGTGTGCAAAAAAAAAAGGACCGTAGAGCAAACAAACCAAATTTACATTGATTGATTAGATTACTTAAAGAAAAAAAATTATCAATGAAAATTACTGAACCAATTACTGGATTATCTATGGAAGAAGTATTGCGTATCATAGGATTTCATTGATAACATTCTTCAGTCCTACTGTTTGATTTCCTCCTACGTTCCCTTAGCGGCCTGATGGCTAATTGGCTAGTACTCTGGCTTTTTGGTACCACAGGCATCAAGGTTCGATTTCAGGCTGGTGTATGATGCTTGTGAGTGGTTCGGAATGCACATTAAACTAAGTCTCGTTTTAATTAGGCCAAGAGCGCAAAAAATGACCAAACCAAACTTACATTGATTGATTGATTCGAATACGCAGAGAAAATATTTAATATAACGTTAGAAAATTTAAAATATTCTTTTAAAAAATTCAAATTTTATTCCATTGGAAATAACCACTAATTTTCTTTTATTAAAAGGACAAATTTTATTTATTCACAATTTATTTTTATGCCTTTCCTGCCATTCATTAATGTAGAAATAAAAGAAATTTCTACATCATGGATGTTATTGAAACATAGTGTTATATTCTTCAAAATACCTGTTATTACATTGTGAATTAATAAGAGTTAAAAAAAAACTGAGTTCTTTTCATTTTCGCCCTATGTAGGAGTAGGTGTTGTATTTTGTATACTACGGATGACTGACTCGTGTCTCAGAGGCAACGTAGGTTGCAGGTGAGCATGGGGCGATGGTTCAATCCGCTGGAGACTTTGTTGTAGACACTGTTTCCAAAAACGAGGAGAGATTCGATGGAGTTTGGGATGTTCAGCCTCTTGCCTCTTGCCTCGTCGGACTACCTGGTGGGAGTATTCGAGAGTTTTTCTCCCATACTATAAGCAAATGCGGATGGCTCCCTTTAGAAATCATTCCTTAAGGCCCTTCTCTACGTCACGGAGTCAAGCCCGGTGTCTACCTTCGGGTGCTCCATCACAACTGAAGCTTCCCTCACCCGCTATCCCTTCTTCAGCTGACACCACACGGGTTCTTAGACTTGGTCTAGGTGTTGCTGTCTACCAAAGTTTTAGAGATATAGTTTGAAAAACAAAAAAAAAAAATACTACGAATAACTCACCTTCAAGGAGAACTTTTAGGAGAACTAATATGGTTTAAAAACTAGAAAACTTCCACCAAGCAATCTGACTGTCGGTATGAAATGCTTATATATGTTGTCGCAATGACTGCCCATTCTACTCTTTTCTGGTGGCAGTGACTGGAACGCTTGTCCCCAGTGGATTACAAACTGAACCCTCTTGCACACTAGCTGTGAACTTTATCGTTGGGCCTCAAGTAGGGCGTTCTTTTGTTTGGAAACCCAAAGCTCTGTTTTTACAAGCCTTGCGGAGGAAGAGTTCATTTCATTTGGAAAATGTGTACAATTGTAAATCTCTATCACTACGTGTTTAAAAATTGTAAAAGATGCATTAACCCTGTCATGTTTAATCACTTATTTGGAGAGAATTTTAGTTTTTAAAGCAGTTCTTTTTCAGTTTCTTTCCCAACGTTCACTTTTTTTTTACAATAATTTTTGGAAAATATTTTAAGTACAAAATGTAATGATAATTAATGCCATGAAAAGCAAAAAAAAAGAAAAAGTGGGATTGAATTGCGAAAATAAATGTTTTTAAAAGTTTAATATTTTATTTTAAATATTATATAGAAAAATTATAGGTTTCTGTATTGAAAGTCTTCTGTTTCTAAAAAATTATTTTAGATATATTTCTAGGCAGAATTTATAATACTTTTTATTCACAAAAGGATCTTATCTTAAGTATTGCAAGAAAAATTTCCAAGTAATTTCTTCTCGTACAACATTTCAATCATTAATTTTAATTTAAAAAAGAATTTTATGCTAGATTAAAAATTTTATTTTTTCAAATTCATACGCGTACAGCTCGTTTTACTACCGTACATAAAGTCGTAAAAAGAAAATTTTATTGCGAAATCTGCATATTTCATATTTAAAGTACAAATATTAACATATGAAAGTACTATTAAAGATATAAATATTTTAAATCAGTAAATATTAAAGGATATAAATATTATAAATCGTAAATATTAAAGGATATAAATATTTTAAATCGTAAATATTAAAGAATATAAATATTTTAAATCGTAAATATTAAAAGGATATAAATATTTTAAATCGTTTTAGATGATAATTCATTTGAGCTTTGAAATAGATAACCTATAAAAGTAAAACACTATACATTAAGTACTAAGTGTCTGTACTAAGTACTACTGCAAGTACTGTACACTAAGTACTGTACATTTTAATAATTAGTTATGTAGCGTTTAGACAGCCGCTGCGTAACTAATTACGAAAATGTATATAATTTTTAGATTTTTTTTTTTTTTTTTTTAAATAATAGATGTGTCTAATTTTAAATTCCTATATCCTAAATATTTTCGTGTATGCATTTTTAACATCTCAAATTAAGATTTTTCCGTCAATATATATAATTTACAAAAATTACAAAATTTAAAAAGAAAAATCATAATAAATGTTGGTTACCACACCGAATGAAGTGTTTAACATTTTTTTCAATTGTGACTTATAATTGAAAACATTTTCCATGATAGCATATATGTAAAAAAATTTGTTTTACGTAATTAAAACACCAAACTATCCTAAAAACCATGAAAAAAGAATTTTATGTTATATTAAATATTTATTTTTAAATTACCATAGGCACAGCTCATTTTTACTACCACATGTACATACCGTACAGTGAAAAATAATTTTATTGCAAAACCTGCATGTTTCATATTTAAAAGTATTAACATAGGAAAGTATATTACCCTTTAAATAGTTTTAGATAATAGTTCATACGAGCTTTGAATTAGATATCCTTTAAATATATTTTTATAAACACTACATAACTGATTAGGAAAATTTACAGAATTTTTTTAGATATTTTTTAAAATAAAAAAATACTACTAATTCCAATATCCGAAATATTTCTTTGTATACATTTTTAACTTCTCAAATTAAGATATTCGTGTCAAAAATGTAGAATTTATAGAGCTTACAAAATTTAAAAAGAAAATCATAATAACTGTTAATGACCACTGACACTGAATAAAGTGTTTAACAAATATTTGCAAATTAAGACACCAAAACATTGAAATCGTCCCACATTAAAACTAAACCCGTTTATGTCTAATTTAAATTTTTATCACATGTAAATATTTTATTTTTCAAATTCACATGCAACACACGTACTACTGCATATTTCATAGTTAAAGTACAAAATATTAACATATGAAAGTACTATTAGGGATATTTTTTAAATCAGTTAAATATTTTAAATCGTTTCGATAATAATTCATTTTGACCTTTGAAATAGATAACATATAAAAAGAAAAACATGATTGTACATTAAGTACTAATTTAGGCCAAAACATTGTAAGACATTCAGTACTGGAATTTTCCTAATCAGTTATTTTTTTATATAACGGATTAGGAAAATGTACTGAATTACTAGTTTTTTTAATTAGCTAGTAATTCCAATATCCAAAATATTTCTGATTATGCATT
Source organism: Caerostris extrusa (assembly GCA_021605095.1). Taxonomy (NCBI): domain Eukaryota; kingdom Metazoa; phylum Arthropoda; class Arachnida; order Araneae; family Araneidae; genus Caerostris; species Caerostris extrusa. Next base: position 31,837 of record BPLR01008665.1, on the reverse strand, counting down.
TTTTAATTTAATTTGAGAAGTTATAATATCAAAGTCAAAAAGTTAAAGATCAAAATTATTTTAAAAGTTTAAATATCTTTAAGACATTCCTGTCAAAGATGTACAATTTATAGAGCTTACAAAATTTAAAAAAGAAAAATCATAATAATTGTTGGATTGTCACGATGAATTGTTTAACATTTTTCCAATTGTGAGCTTTATTATTGAAAAAAAAAACAAATACCATCACATCCTATACCTAACAAAAATTTGCTTCACTTAATTAAGACAGCAAACCACCCTAAAAACCGTGAAATCGTCCCACATTCACCATGAACTAAGCCCACATTTATCTTTCCAAAAATTAATGTTCACATGCCAAAATATAAGCCCACCAATAATTGGAAAAAAAAAAAATCCCCACTAAATTCTCAAACACTTTCCGCTTACCACCAAGATTATTAAAACTTATACACTTCAGGAAATAACGCTTTACCACCGATTTTCTATGATTTCTGACTGGGGGCGAGGGGGTTTGAGGGGGTCCTTGTTACAACAATGGGGGATGAGATTGGACCTGAAGGTAGCAGTGAGAATAAAATATCACGCCTCTATTGTCCGTTACGGTTATCAGTGTCAGGCCTACCGCAGACGGATTTTCTAGTCTGACACGTGACGTGCATAGATTTGCAACTGCAAATCCCTTTTTAGTATCGTTAAGTGAGCTTTTAAAGTTAAATTCCTCTAAAGGGAAATTCTCTGAGGTGTTACCCGGATGTAGATGTGGTTTTTTAGGGATTAGTAAAATTATGGTTGTTAATATGCTAAATCATAGTAATAGTTGTAACACCTAATTCTAATAAAAACTGTGAAAAAAATATTATGAAAAAAAAAGTATAAAACCCATTTTGTTTGGGGTCTAAAAACTGAAAGCATTCTTGCACAACAATAGTAAATTTTTACTTGCATTTTTCTTGCTCTTGTTTTCCGGTCAGTTTTCGCCTAATCAGCCCACAACTCTACAAAAGGTCACTGCTGAAGTTCTTATACTTGTTACAACATTTCGTACCACCGGCATCAGGTTCGAATCTTGGCTGTGGCATTGATGTTTGTTAGTGGTTCGGAATCCACGTTAAACTGTAGGTCCCGGTTTAATTAGTCTAAACTGTTAAAAAAAAAAAAAATGACTGTCGAGCGACAAACCGAACTTATACTTGTTACATTAGGTTACGTTTTTTGCCCAATGATGGTCGTACAATGCTAGATTACGTTTACGTTACGCTAGATTACGTACAGTGCTAGGTTACATTTTACCACAAGATTTTCGTACAGTGCTAGATTCAAGTTAAAAGTGCTCCAGTTTACAAAGTGAATGAAAATAGTGTCGTTGAAATTAAATTGGGTTCTCCTCAAAGTGAGAAAAATTGTAGGCAATGAGTCGGATACGGGAAGAAAAAATATTTTTGAAGATGGCATGAGAGCCAAGTCAGGAAAATGTCCTGATTTGGTAAGGGAATTGAAGTCGACCAGAGTCTGCATTCTACGAGTTTGTATTGGTTATAATATCTCTGTATCACTAGGGAACTTTAGGCAATTGCTAATGTTCCTTTGAATTTGGAACCCCACTGTTTACAACTGATAAAGAACATGCTTGTTTAAAATGCATATGTTTTCTGTACAGTATGCATTTATTTGAATGTATGGATTTGTTTTTAAGTTTATATATATTGAAAATTTTAAAGTATGTAAGGATAATATTGCCTGGTGTTTCCGTATGTTGTTAAGAGGGCTCTACATCATTTTTGATATTTTATACTACACGATAATATCATTTTGTGAATTCAATTTGTTTAGCATTGTTTACAAATCTTCCACGATGACATGATAAAAAGATTACATATGTGAAAATGCGGTGAACCACTCAAATTGCCTCTAAACATGAAATTCTTCTTCTTTTTATATATAATTATTGTATTTTCAATTTTTTTCTGACTCTCTAAATGATTGTTAAACTAAATTAAGCAAATTGCACTTGTTTGAATTAAACTTAAATTTAACACTTGTTTGAATTAAACTTAAATTTAACACTTGTTTGAATTAAACTTTATTTTCTTATAGTCTTTAATCATCTATGATCACTTAACTAGAATAACACTCACTAGTTCTCAAGTAAATAAAAGTCCGAACTCATCGTTAGACTAGCAGTAGCTCTTGAAGCATAATAAACACGCTTCTGGGCAATAAAAACTTGATCGATCGTTCAGACTATAATTATCACACTTAATCATACATTCGATATTAGTTGCTTCATACCAGTATAAATACTCATTTTATCGATGACCAATTCATATCAATTAAAAAAAGAAACGCCACGCTCAATGTCTGCAAATACCAAGTCTTCCATCACTTAAAACAAGCTCTACTTAATTATGCTACAATCGAGCATGAAAAAGCCTATATTGCCAAAATTTTATATCTCATATCATCCATCATTTTTTTTTCCTTGGATCAACTTGAGACTAATCTTCATTGACGTCTTACTCGATTTCAAAAAAATATCCATTAACACCATCAAATATTTTTCTGCCATAATACTACATCAGTTCATTAGCAATTCTTAAGAGATTGCCTCTCTTTGAACTAATACGTAGGTGGCAACTAAAACATGGGATCAGAAGAACACACTTTCGTCCTTTTTCAAGAACGTAAGTGCCAAAGTGATCCATCAATGCATTCTTCTTACCATCGGCTTAAGATGGGGCACCCTCTTCCAATTTTATCGTCTGCGTTATAAAGTGAAAAAAAAAAAAAAACATAATAATAAGTTCGTCGGTGGTGGTGGTGGTTAAAAAACTGGGTGGTCGAACCCAGATAGGTAGAAAAGATGGCAAAGGCCATGGATTATTTGGAAGAAGAAAACCTAACGGAAATTTTAAAAAAAACTTGCAGCTGTAATTATTACAAATTGGGTTTCATCAATTAGAATGCATGGTTTGCAAAAAGTATCGGCATATCTTTTTGGAAAAAGTTGTTGTAAATCTTTTATTCAGTATCAGGAGATATCAGGCCAAAGACTTGAAGAGGAGTGATATGGAATACTGATGAGATACATTCGGCTTTCATGGACTACTCATTAGATCTATTAAGAACTTTTTAAGAGTTAAAAATCTAAGTGCTAGAGATAAAATCAGGGAATTAAAATGGATATCCACCATTTCTGGTTACATCGGCATTGCTAATAGAGGGGTTTTTTCTTTTTATAAATAGCTTTGCTATCGTTAATGCTGTTTATAAAGATGTGTTAACTACTGCCGGACTATCTTTTTGCTTTTTGCCGCTTAAAGATTTAGTAGGAGGAAAACTTATTTAATGCTCCGATGCTGCTGTAGATTAAAGTTCAGTGTTTGTGCTTTTCCGCTTCTAATTAAGATGCATTTAATTTCAAATAAAAAAAATTAATTAGTTTGAGTTTTTTGCAAAAAAATTTTACAATGGTTCAATTAAAAAGATACTTGAGGATTAGATTTACCAATAATTGACAATAAGCTTTTTGTTCATTAAAATTGTTAATAATTTCAATAATTGAAATATGAATAATGAGATTTCAAACACTTTTCAAGCCACTTTCATTTTTCCCTCAATTAATTATTCACATTTTGCTTGTAGTTAATAAAAACTAGCAACGTGTTGCCTTAAATCTGTTGTTGAATGATGATAGTATAAGCTATAAAAAATAAAAATCGGTAAGTTATCACAATATTTTTGCCCACTTCTAATTGAATGCTATAACCGCAGTTACTGCTATAATTAAATGATGAAATAATTTTTAAAAAACTGTAAAATGAAGGTTAATTTTAATCTAAAATTTAACCTTTATTAATTTAAAATTAATTTTTATTTAATTTTAAAATGAATTTAATTTTAAGTTAATGAATTTAATTAATTTTAAAATGAATTTAATTTTTAAATTAATGGGGGTTAATTGATTGAAGATTAATGTTGATAGAAGATTAATGTTAAATAATTAAATTAAAAATAAAAAATAAAAAAATAAATAAAAAAAAAAAAAATTAAATAAAAATAAAAATAAATCATATAAAAATAAATAAAAATAAAATAAAAATAAATAAGGGTTTTAAAATATTTTTTTAATCGGGGAATTAAAATGGATATCCACCATTTCTGGAACATCGGCATTGCTAATAGAGGGGTTTTTCTTTTTATAAATAGCTTTGCTATCGTTAATGCTGTTTATAAAAGATGTGCTAACTACTGCCGGACTATCTTTTTGCTTTTGCCGCTTAAAGATTTAGTAGCAGGAAAACTAATGCTTCGATGTTGCCGAAGATTAAGTTTCTGGTGTTTGTGCTTTTCCGCTAATTAAGATGCATTTAATTTCAAATAAAAATTAATTAATTTGAATTTTTGAAAATTTTTTTTTTACAAAGGTTCAATTAAAAAGATAGTTGAAGATTAGATTTATTTATAATTGACAATAAGCTTTATTGTTAACTAGTGTTAATAATTTTAATGATATTAAATATGAATAATGAGATATCAAACACTCTTCAAGATGCTTTTGCTATTCCCATCAATTAATTATTCACATATCGGTTTGCAGTTAACACGAACTGGCAACGTGATGCTTTAAACCCGTTATGGAACGATAGTAATATGAGCGATAGCAAACAAGAAAAGAATTGGCACGTTATCACGATGATATTTTTTATCATTTCTAATTGAATATTATAATCGCGATTAATTGTATAATTAATTGATGAAATAATTTAAAAAAACAACTTTAAAAGGAAGATTAATTTTAAATGATTAAATTAATAATAAATAAAATAAAAATAAATAATTAAATAATAATAAATAATAAAATAAAATAAAAGAATAAGATAACAATAATTAATTGAAAATAATAAAATATAATAAAATAAAATAATTAAAATGAAAATAAACTAAAATAAAATATAAATAAATAAATGAATAAAATAAATAAATAATTAAATAAAAATAATTTAAAAAAATTAAATATAGGTTTTAAAATATTTTTAAAAAATTTTAATGAGTAAAAGTTTACTAATTTAAATTCGGCCTTTTAGTGATTATACCCAAGTTAAATGAAAATCAATGAAAAAATTATGAACAATATCAAATTTGTGATGTATATATAATTTTATTTATTTATTTATTTATTTTCTTTAATAAGTTATCCTTTATTAATTCGTGTGATTAACAAAGTTATTTATTGTTATATTACCATAGTTTAGATAGCTTCTGTGCTGTCAATAAAAAAGGAGGGGAAGGAGATAAATCAGAAAAAAATCGCTGATTCTTTTTCAATTTATTTATATTTATTTTAAAAATTTAGTTTACACAATATTCTATTTCTCTTGGTTTTGTCCATTAAACATTTCATTTACAAATGTTTGAATTAATATTTTATTAGATATATATCTAAAAGTTAATTCTCCTCTTGAAAGTTTTCGCAAATTTCTTAGTTCTCTTTAAGATAAACAAAAAAAATTAAATTAAATGCTTAAAAGCATAATTATTGCGTCAAACGTTAAACTTGGATTAAAGTATCAAGACAAATTTAATCAAAAAATCTGTAATACCTTTTAATTTTGTTATTTTACCTGGAAAATAAACTCGGAAATATACATCAGATAATAATAGATTCGTTGTATACGGCGAACTCTAAAATAATGAAGGATATGAAATAAAAATAACTTAAATATAATAATGAGACTTCTTTCGGACGGGCAATTAGGTTCCAAATAATATTATCAAACATTCTGATATTAAAATGTTGCCGGTATTTTCTCTGAGTTTCAATAATTAATCTTCACTTTATAAATACTCAATAAGTTGTTAGAAATTGTATGTAGTCATTTTAATTACCAAGGGATCATCTGTAGCAAAAAAAATAAATAAATAATAATTCAAAACGAGTAAGTTGACTATTTCAAATCTTTCAGGTTTTTTTTTTTAGTGGCAACAGTATTTATAACCAAGATCATTACTATTGTATATTTAAAGTAGAAATATATTATTGTATAATTCAACAATTGCATCTCACTAATTATTAATGAATATTTTAATAATTATCTTCAATATCGTTATTTTTGTAAATAATATAATATTTTAAACTAATATCATGACTATTAAAATAATAATTGTCGATGATTATTAGAATTCCTAAGTATGTGTGGCAATTTTTTTACAATTTTTTTCCTTCTATTATAAAATAAAATAAAAAACACACAACTATAAAGTTTAATATTAAGATATAACTAAAGATGCTATGTAATGAGGCTATTATAACTTAAGATGAATTATAGATTAAAAAAATTATAAATCAATCATGAATTAAAATTGATTACTGAAAATTCAAAAGATTTACACAAAAATTTGAAACATCTTATAAAATACTCAATTAATAAGCTTTGATTATTTGTAGTACCTAATAATTTTACCTTTTTTTTTTATAGATGATCGCATAAAAAAAAGAAAAAAACTTTCGTTTAATTTAACAGTAGCCATTTTACGATTAGTAGATTATCTTATTATTCAAATATGCTCCTAATTTTATCTTTTATAAATTATTACATATTAAAAAAACTTACTTATGGAAACCATCTGAGTTTTTTAATCAAGTAAGATTATTATTATCTTATCGCTTGAATCTAGATTGAAAATTCTGTAATTTTGCGTTAAATTACTTTTTCTGATGTCTTACTTAGCGTAATCACGGTTAAAACAAGATTATGAGCACGTAACATTCAATAGTTAGGATAATGCATAACAGAAGCAAAGCGAAATATTTTCCATGAATAGCAAAAAGGGACAAATCCAAAATCACAAATCATTATTGATCGAACCCAGCACCCGTCAAACGCGTCGTTATCAGATCTGCAGGAATTAGTATTGACAAATAGACGCTTCGCTGTCATTTCTCTCACCTTAGCTGTCTGGATTTAATAGCGATAATGATCAAGTTGTCATCAAGTCTTCCCTTAAAGAATGTGGGCTCGTCAATTTTCGTGCAAAAAGATTGCGCAAACCTCAGCCAACCACGGCTGAGATCTGCTGTCGTCAAACATTCATTGTCGGATCGTTGAAGTTTGGTATGGTAAGTGTCAATAGAATAATCACTGCAATGTATATTAAAGGTGACGATGTCTCAAATTGGTTTGGCATGGAAGATATTAGTTGGAGAAAATTTGGTTGGTAAAGTAGTTAGGTCTAATTTTGGGAGGCTTTTGGGGATATGTGGAATTCGGAAGTTTTACACATAAAACAGTTACGTAGAGAAGTGAGTGTTGTAACTTATATTTATTTCTTTAATAAGACAAATTACTTGCTTTTATGGTGACATTTGATTTAAAATAACAAAATAAAGCTCAATAGAGGGCTCTTTTTGGTATTTTGGTGTTAGTACACAGATGTAAACGTAGTCTCAAAATATAGCTTTGATATATTTTGATTTATTTTTTTGAGATATTAGTGTCAATAGCATAATCTCTGTATGTAATATTAAATTGGTTTAAGGCACGAAAAGTTCTTTGCAGAAAATTTGATTGTTCCAATTTGATGATTAAGTCCAATTTAGGGATATCTGGAATTCGGGAGTTGTACAAATAAAACAGTTACCTTCCTTTATGTAGAGAAGTGAGTGCTATAACTTATATTTATTTGCTAAATAAGACAAATTACTTCATTTTAAATCAAATGTCAATATAAAAATTGAAAGAGAGATGTTTTGTATGTATGTTTTTGATGTTTTGGTATTATGTAAATGTAAATGCAGTCTCAAAATATGGCTTTGTAGTGTCAAAAAGATAATCACTGCATGGTATATTAAAGTTGACGATGTCTCAAATTGGTTTGGAGAGGAGAATGATACTTGGAAGAAAATTTGGTTGTTAAAGTAGTTAAGTCCAATTTTGGGGGATTTCAGGGACATGTGGAATTCGGCAGTTTTTACACATAAAATAGTTTAACACTACATTCCTTTATGTAGAGAGGTGAGTGTTGTAACTTATATTTATTTGTTAAATAAGGCAAATTACTTAATTTTAAATCAAATGTCAATATACAAGTAAAAAAAAGAGAGATTGAGATATTTTTATGTATGTTTTTTGATGTGCCAGATATGTTTGGTATTGCGTTTTGGTGCTGACAGATGTAAAAGTAGTCTCAAAATATAGCTTTGTAGTGTGAATAGCATAATCTCTATATGACATATATATATATATATATGTAGAGAAGTGAGTGTTGTAACTTATATTTATTTGTTAAATAAGGCAAATTACGACAATGATTTGCAACAGATTACAACAATGATTTAAATTTAATTTTAAACCAAATGTCAACATAAAAGTAAAAAGAAACTCAATAGAGGGTTTTTGGTGTTTTGTGCACAAATATAAACGCAGTCTTAAAATATGGCTTTGCAGTTTCAATAGCATAATCTCTGTAAGTAATATTAAATTGGTTTGACCAGAAAATGTTCTTTTTTAGAAAATTCAGTAGTTTCAATTTGATAAGTCCAATTTTGGGGGACTTTTTAGGGATATGGGGAATTCGGAAGTTTCGCACATAAAACAGTTACCGTCGTTTGCGTTGAAAAGGGATTGTTGTAATTATATTTATTTGTTTAATAAGGCAAAAATACTTCATTTTAAATCAAATGTCAATATAAAAGTAAGAGAGAGAGAGAGAGATGTTTTTATGTATGATTTTTGATGTCTTCTACACAGATGTAAACGCAGTCTCAAAATATGGCTTTGCAGTGCCAATAACATAATATCTGTATGTAATATTAAATTGGTTTGATGCAGAAAATTTGGTTGTTCCAATTTGATGATTAAGTCCAATTTTGAGGGGCTTTTAGGAATAAGTGGAATTCGGAATAACACATTTTTTTTTTCCTACATCAAACTGTATCGATATCCGCCATAAGAACTCTAGCAGCTCAATAAAATTTAGCCTTGGTAAAGTTGTTAGAGTTAAAAGTCAAAAAATCAAGTGCAGTGCATGTTGTCAAATGTAAAAAGTCCATGGCTTCCCTGACTAGCACAGTGGACAAGCATCATTAGTAGCTACACCAATGCGGTGCAAGTTTTTATTAAGAAACTCATGTCCTGTTGATAGTCGAAAATTTGCTGTAAAAACTACACGGGTAAGTCCATTGGGATGGGTGATGAAACAAGTATATTCCCCGTTTTATCAATTGAAAGGAATTTGTAAGTTTGTTTTAAGGGTCTGTCTATTTTCTTCTTTACCTCTGAACTGAATTGATGAAATATCGATGATGTCGAGTTCCATTAGGCTATCAGGCCCCTCAATATATTTCAACATGTAATAATAGTTTCAATATTCGATACTTTTTAATTATAACTGTAGAGATATAAACAGTAATTACATAATAATTAGCAGTAATTACAAGTTTATAAAAACTAATTACTGTGTGATAATTAATATAATCCAATAAATTAATGTTTTTAAATTTATTAAAAATTAAATCAAAATAAATTATCATTCACGAAAACTACTATCCAAAATTAATTTTTAAGCAAAAATATCTACAATATATAATTTTTTTTCTTAAATCTATCATCAACACAACATTTTTCATTCCGCACAACATTAAAGACTAATTTTCCAGTTAAATAAAACCACCTCTTTTTATGAATATTCAAACAAGTCGGTCACAGTTAATTTATATGTCATTGCCTACATACTTTGACAAAATGTCCAATAAAATGTCATCACCCAATCGGCAAGTTCTTTTAAGAAAAAGATGTATTTGCAAGAAAAACGAAACAAATTAAAAACTTCTTTAAAATACCACACGAACCTATCATCAGCTCCTCCCACTTTTATAACTAATCACCCAAATCGACTTCGTTTTTATTATGACTTCGTAATTTCTCTTGACTTCCCCTACCCCCCCCTACCCTCTAAATAGATGGGAGCGTCAATTTTCCGTTTAGTTCCTATATCATATTTTGAACAGATGCTTCAAAGAGGACATAAAAAAAAAAAGTCGTTTCCGTTCAAGATGTTTCATATTCTATCATACCATCCTAACTTTACCACCCTTGGCATGAATGCATTAAACCATTCAGAAAGACGCGTGCACCATATAATTATCTGGCTTCTACCAGAACTGCAATGGCCCTATGGTTTAACATGGATGGCAAAGAAATGGTTAAAAATTCTCTATGGTATAATTCACTATGGTCGATGTGATATTCATCAATGCTTTTTGTTTCTTTTTTATTATCTCCTTTTTTTGGCAAGAGTTGTTTTTCTTGTAGAATCGCCGACATTTCTTCCTTGAAGGGTATAATTCAGTTAGTTATCTGATAAGAAACCGGTCCATTAACTGTGATAAGATTTAAATTGGACCTAATAGTGCTTCGGTACTAGTTTGTGAAATATTTTATGTAAAAGTTTATCGTCGTCGCATCGGTTTTATCGAAAAGACAATAAGCTATAAATGTCCCATTAATAACAGTTTTAGATAAAAGAAGCTGCCATAAACAAGCAAAATGCTATAAATCACGTTGATTAATATTGATATTCTCGATATATACCTGGGATGTGCAAAACTGCTTCCTACGCTTTGATTTTATCAAATATTTATTTTGAACAGCATAATAGAAAATACTTTTCGATTTTGAAAGTACTTATTGTGACAAACATAATAGAAAAGCATTTTTAAAATCAAAAAGTATTTTGTTTCTCAAGATAAGCATTTTTAAAATCAAAAATTATTATCTTGAGAAACATAATAGAAAATACTTTTTGATTTTAAAAATACTTATCTTGAAAACAGAATAGAAAATACTTTTGAATTTTAAAAATACTTTATTTTGAAAAACATAAAAAATACTTTTGATTTTAACAATGCTTATCTTGAGGAACATAATAGAAAATACTTTTTGATTTTAAAAATGCTTATCTTGAGAAAAATAATAGAAACTACTTTTGATTTTAAAAATACTTATTTTGAAAAACATAATAGAAATTTTCATTTTCAATTTCACGTAGTAAATATTTTACATCAAATTTTATTTAAAATTATTTTTATCTATACATTCCTAAAAGTTTATTAAATAGTAACAAAGTATTAAATTTTTAAATATAATCAGTTAATATAACATATTAAGATATTTTTTTCAATTTTTACAATTCAAAAATTATAATACATCAAATATTGTAATTTAAAAAATTATCATTAGAATCTATTTTGGGCCTGCTGGCCGAGTAACTAGCGCTCTGGCACCCGGTACTACAGGTTTCGGGTTCGAATCCCGACGGTGCCATGGATGTTTGTAGTAGTTCGGTATCCTCCTTAAACCTCCAGTAGGTCTCAGCCTAAGAAACCGGTCCATTAACTGTGATAAGATTTAAATTGACTTAATAGTGCCCGGTACTAGTTTGTGAAATATTTTATGTAAAAAGTTTGTCTTCAAATTGGTTTTATCGAAAAAAGACAAGCTATAAATGTCCCATTAATAACAGTTTTAGATAAAGAAAACTGTCATAAACAAGCAAAATGCTATAAATCACGTTGATTAATATTGATATAATATCTGGGATGTGCAAAATTGCATCCTACGCTTTGATTTTTATCAAATACTTATTTTGAAAAACATAATAGAAAATACTTTTTGATTTTAAAAAACACTTATTTTGAAAAACATAATAGAAATTTTCTTTTTAGTTTAATATATGAAATACTTCATATCATTTTTTTTTATTTAGAATTATATCTATACGTTTCTATAAGTTTATAAAATAGTAAAAAAAAAAATATTAATTTTTAAATATAACCAGTAATTCTTACGTTTTCTACAATTCAAAAATTATAATCCATCAAATATTGCAATTTAAAAATTATTAAAATCAGTTTTGGAGTTTCGAACTTTTTAAAATCAGAACTATTGGCGGAATAATATATATATATTTTTTATTTCTGAATTACTTTGGAATTTTTGAAATAAATTAATTGATATTGGTTAATTTTGAAATACCATTAATTTTTAAATACGTCTTAAGTATTGATTCCTGTTATTTTGGTTCCAGCATAAATTTTCAAAATTTTACAGATGTATGCTCGGATTGATTTAAAATTATATTATTCCCCATATGCAATATTTCCATTTTACCATCAATTCTGTATTATTATAGACAGTGTTACAAGTTTCAACGTATAGATAGACATAACTAGAGACAGTGTGACAAGTCTCCAAGTAAAGATAGGCATAACTGTAGACAGTGTTACAAATCTTTTCATAAGAAAAGGAATGAAAATTTCTACTTTCTCGTATTCCCAAAATAAATTTGGTATTTTATATATTGGAAAAAAATAAAAAGAAAGTTTATTACAAGGTTTCAAAAAAAAAAAAAAAAATTGTGATAATTCTATTTGAAAAACTATAAAACTATTTTAGATAAAAAATCGATCAATGATAAATAAAAATCGATCAAGAATTACAAAAAATATAAAGAAAAGGAATCAAAAGAACTAAATGAAATGTCAAGCTTCAGCTGTTCCTAATTTATAGCATTATTAATATTAAAATATGAAAATCACCAGTGTCATTTCCTTCCTATTAGTGAAAAATCTCCTAAAATGGATACAGGACAGCACGTGCATTTAATTATGTTAATCTAAGACATTATTCACATTCTTGATAAAATGAGGATAGGAATATTTGAATAAAAATTCTTAATTATACTTTTTTTTTATTATGAAATACTTTTTATTTGAAACAAGAATCTATTTACTTATTAAAGATTCTTTCTAAATTTATAATTTTTAGCAAATTTTGTATACACTTTTAAATAATGCTTTTTATTTGGTCTTTTTATATACCAGTAGGTATATTTAGTTACTAATGTTAGGACTGTAGGTATATTTAGTTAATAATGTTAGGACTGTAGGTATATATTTAGTTATTTAGTTAATAATGTTAGGACTGTAGGTATATTTAGTTAGTTAGGACTGTAGGTATATTTAGTTAATAATGTTAGGACTGTAGGTATATTTAGTTAATAATGTTAGTAAGTACACAGCTGATATATTTAGTTACTAATGTTAATGTAAGACATTATTAACACTCAGATAAAAAGAAGATATTTGAATAAAAATGATTTAAATTATATTTTTGTTGTGAAATAATTTTTTATTTGAAGCCTGAAAAAAATCTGAATTTTTTCTTATTAAATATTATTTCTAAATTTATTCTTTTTTAAGCAAGTTTTGTAAACATTTTTTAAATAAGACTTTTTTTTTTTGTTGTTGTTTTTTTTTATATACTAGCCACTTAAAATTTTTAGATGCAGAATCAAAACATAATCCTTAAAAATATTCCAACAACAGGGTAGTATATTTCAAATCTTTTACTCTTATAAATTTGACTATAAAGACATCGGTTACTATTTTATATATATATATACCAGCCACTTAAAATTCTTCAGTTGAGGAATTGAAAGATAATCCTTGAAAAATATCCAACAACAGGGTAGTATATTTCAAATCTCTTACAAACTTGACTATAAAGGCATCGGTTGCGCCATCCGATATAAAACAAAAAAGACATGTGTTACTAACAAGGCCCAACCCAACAATACCATCTAAGTCTTTAACAACGCATTTCGATACGCTGCATAACAAAGGTTTTTGTGGTCCATCCAAAAGAATCTCGTTGTAAGTAAGGTATTATGCACGAGGATCCCTCCCCAATATGGTAACACCCCAATAAAAAAAAAACCTCATTTAAAGAACCTCTTCTTTCGCAACTCCTTAAAACGATGTTTTCTTGCTCATTAAGAAGTCTTTAAGGCAAATACGTGACGGACTGTTGCAACAAGTGGACAAAATCCTTAATCGCGAGACTGTCGCGTGGACCGAAACTGGTTCGAGTGTTTAATTTTTGTTAATAGCACCCCCTGAGGCAAATAAATGGGTCCATGGGCCTTTGACGAGGTATCTGGAATCTCCAAGTCTGCTTTTAATACTAAGATGAGGTTCTCTCCCCTTGGTATTATGATGTAAGGAGGTTAAGTAATGCTTCATGCAGCTGATTACTGTTTTGTATGGCTGCCGAATATTCATAAAAATTCTGGATCTTCAATTATTTTTGGACATTCAACAATTATGCTTGTGTCTTAGAAATTAACGAAAAACTCCGTGCGGGGCTTGGATGGATGATTCGTTCTTTTCTTTCCTAATGGAATAGAAAACTAAAAGGAAGTTCTTTATTTTCAGCATCTGGAACTGAAGATCTAGGGTAATAGGAAATGCAATATAATCATTTTGTACATTTCCTTTTGAGTAGAGATGTTGGTAGCGATATCGTTATATTATTTGTTAATATTACACAAATCATTTTGTGGATAAATAGAAAATATATAATAGAGTGGTATTTTAAAAATATTTTAATTTGAAAAATCAAAGTATAAATAATTATACTTAAAAATATTACTATGCTATTATATGCATTGCTAGCTATTGTACAAAAAATTTTTTGTAATTTAAAGGTTTTATTTAACTAGAAAGATGGGATAAATTAATTCGATGAAGGAACAAATAGAAAATATTTTAAATATATCTTAAGAATAAATAAATTTAAATTTATAAAAACTGAAAGTTTACTTAACAGTATAAAGTTTATATTGTTGTTTAAAATATCTACCCATTTTTGATTTTAAAAAATAATTAAGTAATGCTTGCAGCTGATTAATTTTTGTATTGCCGTATTCATAAAAATTCTAGAAAATTCATTTTTGAATAAAAATTAGACTTGTGTCTTAGAATATAAAAAATTTTGCAGGGCTTGAAAATGATTCGTCCTTTTTTTCCTAATGGAATAGAAAACTAAAAGGAAGTTCCTTATTTTTCAACATCGGAACTTAGTATGTATCTACGGTAATCATCTAAAAAATAATCATTTTTGTATGTTTGTCATTGTTGGTAGAGTTGATTAAAATTCAAATAAAAATGAGAATATTACAAAATCATTATTGAATAAAAAGAAAATATATTAATATAACGGTCTTTTAAAAATATTTTAATTTGGAAATCAAAGTATAAATAATTATACTTTTAAAAAAAAACGATAATTCAAATAATTTATGTAACTAAAAATGGACAAACTAAAGGAAGAATATTCAACAAAGAAACAAATAGGAAATATTTTTTATATCTAAAAATAAAAAATTTATAAAAACTATAGTTTTCTTAAGTTTAAATATATTATTTTCAAAATTTTTTTTAAATGCATTAAATTAAAAAATAATTAATATAAATAGTTGCGTTAATGATACTTTCACAAATTAAATTTCAGTAAATCTCAGAAAATGTGTATTGAATAAAATTCAAATTAAAAGCATTTAATTTTGAAGAAAATTTCATTATTTTTGATGACTCCCATAAATTTATCGTTTCGTTTTTATTCATAATTAAATTATTTCATTCAAATAAAATACAATTTTCACTATAAAATAAATAAAAATTTTCTTCGTTAAACAACTAATAAAAAAAATAAATAATTTATTAAGATAAAATGGAAAAAATGTATATAAAAATAATAAATCAAATTCTAAATTTGAATTAAAAATAATGATATACTAATTAGTAATGTACTTTATTTGTTATGAATGCCATTCAAGATTTAAAAAAAAGCAGTAGTTGAAGATTGTTTATGCATAAATTAAGAATGATACTCAAACCAATTGTATGTTCCTGAAAATTAATAATTTTTATAAAAATGTTGGCATGAAACCAAAAAATTTTAAATCAAAAATAAAAGAAAACTAAATTAATGTTTTAAAAAAGCATTAAGTTAAAAATGAAACCTAGATACTTGTACAAATTATTTTTAAAACTAGAATGCATATTTATTTATTTATTACAATCTGCAACTTCTCATTTCAGAAAGGTATCGAATGGAAGCCCAATTGGCTAGAGCTCAATGGCCTTTTCCAGTAGGCTTCATGTTTGAATATTGGTGATGGCATGTAGAATAGTTAGTGGTTCGGAATCCACGTTAAACTGTAGGTCCCGGGTTAATTAACCTAAAATGTACACAAAAATGAAAGAGCCTAAAGCTAAAGAGCAAACCAAATCAAACTAAACCAATGGAAGCCCTATTTAACTATACCACATATACAGATTATTTTGAAAAAAACCCATAAATTTTCAGACAGCTAAACTGCTGATCTGAGACACTTTATATGTTGTCACAATCGCATCTCATTTCGAAAGGTGCAACTGCAACATATATTGCCATAGGATTTCAATCAGCATTTTCCCAATATTAATTTATGTATTGAATTTTATTAATTCTGCAGATAATACAAATTTATATTTTTGCTTCTTAAACGTTTTTAGATTATTTCTGTAGAAATTATTAATCTCTTTACTTCTGCAAATTATTAAACAAGATCATATTAAACATTTTTAAGCCAGTTAAGTAAAAAGATGATTTATCTGATCTACCCATCAGCATTAAGCAATGCTCAATCTTGTCGGCGATAGCTCTGCCCAAGATTCCTGGGAAATCGACGACTGATTTATTTGGTATGCAGTGGACATTGCTCGTTGTGGCTTTATCGTGCAATCTTCATACTTCAGGGTAATACCAGGCGATAAAACTCATGCCCTAAGTGCAGTTTTTAGCGTCAACAAACACGCCTCGCCACCCTATTACAGACACAACGCCCAAGAAATTGGAAAGGAAAGCACAAAGAAAAACCCTCCAAATCCTTTTCCGTCTAGTTACAGTACTGCATCCCATAGCACGTTCATCCAATTACGACGTGGTTCCTATGGGAGCCCTAATCGTTTAAAGCGATTTAAAGAGGACCAAATCGATAGCAGCGTGGGCGGCAATTTGTTGCGATAACGTCTCAACTGCTATCCATTTAGCGGCGTAATTTTTCCGTGGGTCGCCCTTTGGAGAATATCATCACGTCCATCGTCGCTGCGCTTCAATCCTTCATTCTGCTTTCGAACGTCGTTGCCCAGCTGATGGATTGGTTCTAGAAAAGCAGTCGAGAAATTATCGGTGCAGACAATTTTTTTGCCGCGCCTTTTATTTTTTTACGGTATTAGTTGGGCTTTCGGATGGGAAAAAAAAAAAAATTAAAGTTCTTGATGGCTGATTGTGGTGCGGTGCATACATCAACGTCTTCGCCAGGAAGATCGCTTCATTGCATCTTTGCAGCGATTTTTTGGTGGAGTAGATTTTCTGGGTGGTAATATCATAGAAGGTGACATCAGAATAGCTACTATAATTTCGCTTGAGGTTTTAATGTAAATATCATATTCTGTTAACACGTTGTTGACAGAATACGATGTTGTTGACGTGTTGATAGAATACGATGTTGTTGACTTGATATCTTTTTTTTAACGCAATAAAATTGTAGGGACACGTGAAGATTTTCATGGATAGTGATGTATTTCTTCATTTCTCAATGAATCATTTCTTCATTTCTCATCTCTTCATTTCTTCATTTCTCACTTCTTCATTTTGATCAATTTTCTTTGTGCTTTTTAAAAACATCATTACTTTTGTCGTGTTGATATTGGTCAATATGCATTTATAAATATTTTTGTACGTATTTATTTGAATTGTATGTCATTTTTTATATTATTCCAACTGGTATAAGTCTCTGAAGGCATTCGAACTTGAAAGTTTGTTTGATATGGATTATTGTGGATTTTTGGTATGTTATAAAAAATGGGTTATTGTGAAATCCTTAAAGGCTAATGTTTGTGTTAGATAGACGGTTTAACGTGCTTCTACCGCGCCTTTATTTTTATGGTATTACTTGGGCTTTCAGATGGGAGAAAATTTAAAGAGCTTGGAAAAAAAAAAAAAAGGTTGATTGTGGTGCGGTGCATACATCAACGTTTTCGCCAGGAAGATCGCTTCATTGCATCTATTCAGTGATTTTTCGGATGGCATATATTTGCTGGGTGACATCATCGTGGAAGGGGACTTTAAAATAGCTACTATAATTTCATTTGATGTTTTTAATGTAAATACCATATTCTATTAACACATTGTTAACGTGTTGATGGAATACGATGTTGTTGACTTGAGATCTCTTTCAATGCAATAAAGCTGTAATGACACCTGAAAAGTTTCATGGATAGTGATGTGTTTGATATTGAGTGCCAATATGCATTTATTAATATTTTTGTACGTATTTATTTAAATTGCATGTCATTTTACTTATTCAAACTGGTATAAGTCTCTGAAGGCATTCGAACTTGAAGGTTTATTTGTGATATGTGTTACTACGGATTTTAGGTATGGTATTAAATGTGTTATTGTGGAATCCTTAGAGGTCAATCTTTGTATTAGATAGACGGTTTAACGTGCCTTTACCGCGCCTTTATTTTTTTTGCAGTATTATTTGGACTTTCAGATGGGGGAAAAATGGTTGATTGTAATGCGATGCATACATCAACATCTTTTCCAGGAAGATCACTTCATTGCATCTATTCAGCGATTTTCGGATGGAGTATATTTTCTGGGTGGCATCATCATGGAAGGTGATTTTTAAAATATCTACTATAATTTCGCTTAAGGTTTTTAATGTAAATATCGTATTCTATTAACACGTTGTTGACATGTTGATGGAATATTGTTGTTGACATGTGATGGAATACGTTGTTGTTGACTTTGTTAACTTCAGATCTCTTTTAACGCAGTAAAATTGTAAGTACACGTGAAAATTTTTATGGATAATGAGGTATTTCTTCAATTTCCAATGTTAAATAATATTTGACCAATTTTCTTTATTGTGTTTTTAAAAACATCATTACTTTTGTCGTGTTGATATTGGTGTCAATATGCATTTATAAATTTTTTTTTTGTATTAAAGTAAAATTGGATGTAATATTTATATTATTATTTCAATTGGTATAAGTCACTGAAGACATGCAAACTTGAAGGTTTATTTGTGGTATACGTTATTGCTGGTTTTAGGTATTTTATTAAATTAGTTATTGTGAAATCCTTAATGGTTAATATGTGCAATGGTGTGCGCGGTTTAGCGTGCTCTTTATAGGATCTGGTTATTGTTTAAATCAAGGGGTGGCCAACCCGCGTGCTTATTTTATTATTACAATTTGCCGTAGAAGAATTATGGTAATTATTTACTA
Organism: Caerostris extrusa; assembly: GCA_021605095.1. Classification (NCBI taxonomy): domain Eukaryota; kingdom Metazoa; phylum Arthropoda; class Arachnida; order Araneae; family Araneidae; genus Caerostris; species Caerostris extrusa. Next base: position 12,654 of record BPLR01008665.1, on the reverse strand, counting down.
ACCTATTACTAGAAAACAACCACTAATCATGGCGATTAAAAAATCTTTATCATCAACAGATAGTTCACACTATTGATCTAAAATTGCATTTGCTGATATTACTGAAAAATGATTGAATCAAAACAATACACCAAGAATAAAAATTCGAAATCATCATTTAATTTATTTTCAAACATATCCTTTTGTAAGCCATATTTTTCTAATAAATTACCCATACCTATGATATATTTAGAGTACAGCCTTGAAAAGCAAACTACTACCCCCATTCTGCAACTGGTTCAAGGTTTTTACTAGCAACAGTGTACAACACGAGATTATTTTATTACTATAATTCACCCTAGAATAAGCAAGCTAATTAATTATTAACTTAACATTGAAGACTAATGAGACTGTCATTAAAGAGTAATAAGACTGTCAGAATCATTAGACAGTAAAAAAGACTGTCTGATTAAGATTATAAGCAATAACATCAATGGTATAGACCACACGTGCTTTTTTATTATTACAATTCATATTAATTATTATTCACAGTAAAAGCTGTATGATAATTGCTTTTTAATATTTGGTTAATAAGTAACCACTGACCATGGCGAATAAAAAATCTTTTCTATCAACAGATAGGTTATACTTTTGATCTAAAGTTACATCCGCTGCTATTACTGGAAAATTATTAAATCAATACAATACACCAAGAATAAAAATTCGAAATCATCATTTAATTTAATTTCCAACAAGTCCTTTTGTAAGCCATATTTTCATATAAATTATGCATACCATTGATATATTTATAGTTCAACCTTGAAAAGCAAACTACTACCCATATTCTGCAACTGATTCAAGGTCTTTACTATCAACAGCAACACGAACTTATTTCCTTATCCATCCTAAAAAAAAAAAAGCTAACTAATTAATTATTAACCTAACATTGAAGACTAATCACCAACCCTGCTGTTTAAAAGTCTTTACCATCTACATCATAACAGATTGTCCATATTTTTCATTTAAGGTTGCACGTCCTGAGGAACATATTGGAGCAGTTACTGGCAAATGACTGAATTGGTACATGAAATTGTAACTTACTAAAGGCTTCGATTGGAGATTATCCAAATTCAAAATCAAAATTTATTTTACTTTCTGCCATATTTTTTCAATAAATTTCATATACCTATGATATATTTATAGTTCAACCTTGAAAAGCAAACTACTACCCATATTCTGCAACTGGTTCAAGGTCTTTACTGTCAACAGCAACACGAACTTATTTCCTTATCCATCCTAAAAAAAAAAAAAAGCTAACTAATTAATTATTAACCTAACATCGAAGATTAATCACCAACCCTGCTGTTTAAAAAGTCTTTACCATCTACATCGTAACAGATTGTCCATATTTTTCATTTAAGGTTCCACGTCCTGAGGAACATATTGGAGCAGTTACTGGCAAATGACTGAATTGGTACATGAAATTGTAACTTACTAAAGGCTTCGATTGTAGCTTATCCAAATTCAAAATCAAAATTTATTTTACTTTCCGCCATATTTTTCAATAAATTTCATATACCTATGATATATTTATAGTTCAACCTTGAAAAGCAAACTACTACCCACATTCTGCAACTGGTTCAAGGTCTTTACTGTCAACAGCAACACGAACTTATTTCCTTATCCATCCTAAAAAAGCTAACTAATTAATTATTAACCTAACATCGAAGATTAATCACCAACCCTGCTGTTTAAAAAGTCTTTACCATCTACATCGTAACAGATTGTCCATATTTTTCATTTAAGGTTCCACGTCCTGAGGAACATAGTTACTGGCAAATGACTGAATTGGTACTGAAATTGTAACTTACTAAAGGCTTCGATTGTAGCTTATCCAAATTCAAAATCAAAATTTATTTTACTTTCCGCCATATTTTTCAATAAATTTCATATACTTATGATATATTTATAGTTCAACCTTGAAAAGCAAACTACTACCCACATTTTGGTTCAACTGTCAACAGCAACACGAATTAATTTCATTATCCATCTTAGAAAAGCTAGTTAACTAATTAATTATTAACCTAATATTGAAGACTAATCACCAACCCTGAAAAGTCTTTACCAGTTAGTCCATATTTTTATTTAAGGTTGCATGTCCTGAAGACCAGATTCTAGCAATTACTGGCAAATGATTGAATTGGCACATGTCTTGCTATTTTTCAAAAACTAAACTGCCTGTATCCCATTTTTCAACTAACCATACACGAGTTTATTCCAGCATTAACATGCAAATCGCAGCATCGTCAATTATCACTTATAGGAAGTACTTCAATGTGGAAACCATTTCCATACCTTGGCTATTATGGAGCTGTGAACTTTTTAATTTAAGAGTTAAAATTTAATTTACTTTCCAACATATCCTTTTATAAGCCATATTTTTCCAATAAATTACATATACCTATGATATATTTATAGTTCAACCTTGAAAAGCAAGTAACTACCCACATTCTGCAACTGGTTCAAGGTCTTTACTATCAACACGAGCTTATTTCATTATTATAATTCATCCTAGGAAAAGAAAGCTAATTAATTACAAATCTAACATTACTCACCAACTCTATAATGCAACCATTGACCATGGTGATTAAAAATCTTTACCATAAACAGATAGTTTATACTTTTGATTTAAAGTTGCATTCTGCACCTATTACTGGAAAATGATTGAATCAATACCTTATACTATGCATCAAAATTTAATTTACCTTCCAACATATATGTAAGCCGTATTTTTCCAATAAATTACACATACCTATGATATATTCATAGTTCAACCTGGAAAAACAAGCTACTAACCACATTCTACAACTGGTTCAAAGTCTTTACTATCAACAGCAACAGTGTATCAACACGTGTTTATTTAATTATTATAATTCATCCTAGAATAAGCTAACTAATTAATTATAAACCTAACATTGAAGACTAATCACCAACCCAGCTATTTAAAAGTCTTTACCATCATAACAGATAATCCATATTTTTCATTTAAGGTTGTACATCCTGAAGTCCGAGCAATTACTGGCAAATGACTGAATTGGTACATGAAATTGTAACTAGCTAAAGGCTTCGATTGGAGCTTATTCAAATTCGAAATCAAAATTTAATTTACTTTCCACCATATTTTTCCAATAAATTATATATACCTATGATATATTTATAGTTCAACCTTGAAAATCAACTACTGCCAACGTTCTGCCACTGTCTGTCTTTACTATCAACAGCAACATTGTACAACACGAATTATTTATTAACCTAACATTGAAGACTAATCACCAACCCTGCCATTTAAAAGTCTTTACCATCACAACAGATAGTCAATATTTTTCATTTAAGGTTACACGTCCTGAAGACCAGATTCTAGCAATTACTGGTAAATGACTGAATTGGTACATGAAATTGAACTTGCTACAGGCTTCTACTGGAGCGTGCACTAAAACATACCGACTGCCGGCATGCCATATTTCAACTAGCCATCCACGAGTTTATTCCCGCATTAACATGCAAATCGCAGCAGCGGCAACTATCACTTATAGGAAGTACTTCAATGTGGAAAACCATTTCCACACCTTGGCTATTATGGAGCTGTGAACTCTTTAATTTAAGAGTTTAACTCTTGCTGAGGTTGCTTTTCTTTCTTGTGATATGTCACATGCTAAGTACGTTATTTATACGGAGTCGGATCTGGTGAGTTATAATTTGGGAAAATGATTGCTGCGCTTACGGATTAGAGATTAAAAAGTATGGGTTATTCGTGAAAGAATTCTGGAATCGATTTTATTTTATGTTTTTTGATTAGGGAAGTTAGTTACAAATTGCAATCGATGAGTTATTGCAATGAGTGTTAGGGGATATTAAAATGGGCGTGACTGGCTGAATGGAAAATGTTGAACTGGAACTCAATTGAGATGAAGGGTGTTGGTTCGACTTGCTGCAGTGAATGAATAAATGGATATGGACAGCGTGTGCTTTTCAGAAACAACAAGGTTGAAATTTATATAACACGCCTTCGAATCATCTTCACTTGTTTAGGATATTTTTTATTATTATTATTTTTATTTTACCATTTAAGTTAAATGGTTTGGTAACAAGCTGCTAAAAAGTTAGATGATTTATCGATGCCTTCTTGGCAAGAGTGAATTATTATAATCTTTTTTAACAAGATTAAATAATTTGAAAACAGGATGGATGTTTATGGTTTCCATGTATATTACAATGATCCATTTTGATGTAATCAGAAATAAATGAATAGTTATATATAAAAGGAGATTACCATCTATGTAAAAACTAGATCTTCAGATATAGAAAAGTAATGTGCATAATTTTTGTTTTAGACTCATAAAATAAGAATCACGCTTTCATGTATCTAAATAACCTTTTTTTCCAAGAAAAGAAATTTTTTTTATTAAGATTATTGTAATTTCTTCGTATAAAAATATTTGACTTTTGTGTTTTATTAATTTGTGTCAACAACATATTATATAAAAAAAAATTTAATGGTTTACATATTGGTTTTAAAATATATTTATTTTTAATTTTGTAAATTAAATTTAAATTTCAACAATATATATCTATATAGTTTGCAGAGATATTCAGTATAAAATTACCGGTGAGTCAATCTAATTTTAGAGGAAATAGAAAGTAAATATGAAAAAAAATATCGGAGATCAAGTATTATCAAGAAAAAAATTTTTTAATAAGTTTTTAAAAAGTCAATAAGTTTTTCCGACTGGACGACATAGGAAAATGATAGTCCAATTTTGGAACTAATGCCTAAGCCAGATTTGAATGCAAAGATCAGATTAAAAAGTGAGCACAACGTGTTTTGATTAAGTCGGAGATAATTTATTTTTTATTAAAAAATTTTAAAAATAATAAAATAAAATTTATTTTTTTTTTAAAGAAAAAGACAGTTACACACAAAACTGTAACTCCTGCTTGTCTTTTTTTTTTTTTTTCCTTCTACAGAATCTGCTTCAGTCAACATAATGCATAATGAAAAATCACGAAACAAATTTTTTTTTTCGTCATGTTCTTAATTAAATAAATGCAATTTTTGTACATTGCAAATTGTATAATATTGTTATAATACACTAATAAATATATATTTATTAATAAACATATTTTATTTCATAACAATTATTAACTGTAGTCAATTTTATATGACAATACTTACTCATTTATAAAAAAAAAAATATGGGCCATTATGCATATATGCTTTTAAATCAAATTCCTGAAACAGGATGTGTATAAAAAAATAAACAGTGCATATATGTATTTAGTTTTTACAAAAATTAATTAAATGCAAAGGGAGATCATAAATTACTGATAAAGAACCTATTCTTAAATACTTTACTACCTCGAGTGCTTTAATAATGTTTCCATGAACATGAAGAGAAAATCGAAGTCTGGTTTCTCTTTAGAAATATTAAAATATTAACTTTCTTAAATTTATAATTTTGCTTCTTGTTTCAAAATTCTTGAAGATTAATTTGTTTTATTTACTTACATTTGTCAACGCTGAACCATATTAGCGATATACACTTACTGTCAAAAGTTAAGCAAGCAAGGAAATTTCTATAAGCCAATTTGAATTGGAGATGTTGCAATTCACTTCAGAGGTATGCAAATATGTTATGTAACAGCCAATCACGATTTCGTGTGGAGAAATATTAAAAAAAGGCAGTCGTTTAAGAAACCATTATTGTGAATTATTACGGGAGTTACCTGTAAGTACTGATAAAATCTGTTTAGAACTTTCGTGCGCTTTTTTTCGAGATAGATGTGTTTCTATGGCTTCCAGAATACTGATGGAAGATTCTTAGAGCTGGCGTGCTGTCGAACGCATTGAAGGAGACAATGAATCACAGATGTGGCTCTTTTTTTCAGCGTTCATTATACCGCAATTTCATGATTATGGAAACGATTCCTAACCAGACACGCAGTTCTTCGAAGAACTATGATGGTCAGTTGTCCAAAGGTTACTATGCATACGAAACGCTGATAAATTGCTATTTGGCGAAACAGAAATGAAGAGTGACCTCCACATGTTGGACTTGTATGGTTGCAGCGTCCATTGGTAAGACAATATCTGCCACTACTGTACAACGAAGGCTACACATGAATGGACTGTACCTCCGAGTATCCCGAGTATTCCGAGTTCCTCTATCCTTCAATCTAGAGGAGCATGAGTAAGGTAAAGTGGTATCGGCAATATGCCAATTGTACTCAATTGTACTGTATTGGCAACATGTCGATTGTACTGAATTGTATCGGCAACATGTCAATTGTACTGAATTGTACTGTATCGGCAACATGTCAATTGTACTGAATTGTACTGTATCGGCAACATGTCAATTGTACTGAATTGTACTGTATCGGCAACATGTCGATTGTACTGAATTGTATCGGCAACATGTCGATTGTACTGAATTGTACTGTATCAGCAACATGTCGATTGTACTGAATTGTGCTGTATCGGCAACATGTCGATTGTACTGTATCGGCAACATGTCGATTGTATTGAATTAATATCGGCACCAATTCAATTGTATTGAATTGTATCAGCAAGTTACAATCCCAATTGTAACTTGTAACTTACTTTAATTAACTCTTGTAACTTAACTTGCTTTTGTATTGTCGATTGTACTGTGCAAGTTATTTTCACGGATGAGTCGCGAGTTGACCTACAATCAGATGACAAGGTCTGGAGAAAAGAAGACACACGCAGTTTGCCCTGGAACATCGCTTATTCCGTTGTGTAAATGTTGCTGTATGGGCAAGGATTTCATTGGGATACCGCACCGACCTGCATATCTTTAGAAGGGATTGTGATAGCTGTCCAGTATCAGATTGAAAACGTTAGACTCTGCTGTGAAATTATACGCAGCAGCAGTTAGTTCAGCTTTTGTTTTAATGAATGATAATGTGCGTCTCCATAGAGATGTAATCATCGATGACTACCTGGAGAGTGAGTTGCACTGGAGAGTGTGCTAAGGATTGTAATCAAGTATTCGCTGAACTTCAATCCCATTGAAAATCTTTTAGACGCTGTCGACGCATGGCGATTACTTGATTCTGCTGTTGATCACCTCATGTAAAGCATAGTCACACTCTATAAACTTTTGTATGCAACTGAGGGATACTCGCATATCCTATTAATATCGGTTTTATTTCTTTGTATTGGTATTAAACTTTTTGTTAACGACTTCAATATCACTTAAACTTATAACTGATGAAAAATCAATATTTTTCACCTTTGTGTGTAATTCTTTATTTTGTTTCATGGCTAAACGTATTTGCTACTTTCCTACTGCATTTGCGTCAGTCTTGTTTATTTTCCGAATTTTACGGCAGTGAGTGTACATCAATAAGAAATGTTTAATTATTAATATTTTAAGTATAAATTATTTTATTAGTGTATATAATATTGAAATCTTAACAGATTTTGGTTTTAATAAATTATTAATTTCTTACATTTCTTTTGATGAATTTCTAATTTAAAAAGCATTTTTTTTTTTTTCAAATATATAACTGCTTTAAAATTGCTGACTATATATTCTTTTATAGAGAAAAATATTTTCCTTATTATTTTATTTATAATTTTTTGGGATTTAAGTTTCATTATTTTGATTATTATGATTTTTAAATTTTATTATTTTTACCAACAAAATCTAAACATTATAAAAATATCGTTCTTTTCTTTTTTAATTTTAAGAATACTAATCAATGAAAATGTAATATTAATATTGTTTTTTGAAGTACATTTGATAATTATTTATAAAATAAATAATCACATTAAATATTTCTTCTTAGATTTGTTTGAAATTATATTTGCGATGACAAATAATATCATGATTTTTGGTCCATGTTGTTTTCAAATTTTCTCTTTAAAATGTTCTTGCAAGTAACTTTTGAATCGGATGTTTCAAAATTTAATTTTTAAATTTTTAATTCGACCTTAAGATTTATTGGGACAATTGAAAACTATCCAAATAAAATAGTAATCAATCAATAAATGAAATTAATTTTTATAAAAAATATTTTTGATGATAAATTTAATAAATAAATTAATTTTGATAAATCAATTTTTAATACAAAATATTTTTGATGATGAATTTCATAAATAAATTGTTGATAAATTAATTTTTTAATAAATTGTTGATAAATTAATTTTTTTAATAAATTCTTAATAAATTAATTTTTAATAAAAAAATATTTTCGATGATAAATTTAATAAATAAATTGTTGATAAATAATAAATGATATAGAGTTTTTAAATTTATTTTCTTTCTTTAAGCTAATAATTTATAGGTAAGAGGACACACAAAACAAATTTCCAACTTTCTGATGAATAAAAACACACAGTGTAAATGGTTTAGCATATAAAAAAAACCCACAAATATTTTCTTTAAAAATGTGCACATTTATTTAAGTCACAATATTTTTTTATTTACAAAAAAGTTCTATTTTCTATCTAATAACAATATATGAGCACTTGGAAGAATATGGAATCATAGATATCCTTTTTGTACAAAATCTGTAATGGAAATAAAATTTATTTTATTAAAACAATTAACAAAAATTTATTTCAAAATTAATTATAAATATGATTTTTTTATAATAAACATTTTTTTAAATGCTTTTTAAAGGTATTTAAAAATTATTATTAGATGTAACATATAAAAAATAAGTTTAGTTAATAAATTATTATTTTTTGAAAATATAGATAGTTTTAAATTTTTTTATCAAATTAAAATTTTATATTTATTTAAAAATTTAGATCAATACTTACAAAAATTTGTAAACAGCATTTATTTCTCATCAATGCATTTCATTTGACTAGATATTTCAGAAATTGAGCAGTATTTTTTTTTTTCTTTCTGTCTTATTTCATTCCTGAGTTTAAAAATAGCTGTCAAGTTCACCATAATGAAATATTGCTTTAGAAATCTGAAAAATAAAAATAATAATTTGATTAAATTTCAATCATTTTAGTTTAAATATGATAATTTATTATATTAATAAGTTAAAAATATATTAAAATGTGTACGTTTACCACATATTAATATTAAAATTAGTTTAGCTAGTTAGGAACAACCAGCACTAAAATATGAAATCCAAAATTTAATAAATAAAATAAAAATTATTCTGTGTTAAGTTTTATTTATAAATTTATTACAAATCTATACTTTTTTATCCAAATAATTTAAACGCTTATAATAGCATTAATTATTTGAAAAATAATCTAAACATTTACTAATTTATTTTAAATTAAAATGCACTGGAATAATTAAAAAAAAAAAAACTAATTAGTCATACAGTTGCACTGCATTTTTTATTGTTTTTGAACAGTTTTAACGAAGTTTTTAATGACCTGCAATAAAATTAAAATTAATTTAAACTAAATGAATAACATATAAAATATTAAATTAAATATTAAATAAAATAAAATATTAATTAATATTTAATTAAATTAAGTTATTATTAGTTTATTTACTTAAATTAAGCTATTTAACTAAATGAAATAATGTAATTATTGATTAAAATTAATTATTTCATGTTTAATTAGTTTTTAATTAAATATTAAATTAAATTAAACTAAATGTAATTAAAAAACTTTATTAAATAAATTTTAAAAAGTTAAATTATGAATAGTAACGTATGCATTGCAAATTAAAAATATTTTTTACAGATATTTTTGCTTATATATTACCAAATATTTTTGATATATACTACAATAATTCAGCTTCAAATATTTAAAAATCAAAATTGTAGTTCTATAAAAAATTTAATTAATAATTTGTTCAGTTAATTTTTCTTTTCTGAAAATTTTAAGCATGTACACGGTATAAAAAAAATGCTGATAATTTCCTGTGATCAATATCATGTCAAAAAAATCGCTTTGTTCGACACATTTCATAAACACAGTATCAAATATCATAACATGTGTGAAAATTCGAGAACGGATGAACAAAATTAGGAATATGTCAATGTTTAATAATGCAAGAGATATATGAAGCAATTGATTGGAATACTACAAGAATAGTCAAATTCAATAGCCAGATGAATATACCAATGTTGAATAGATCAACAACTTCATCAAGAAGGAATTTTTCAAGGATCTCTAAAAGAATATACAAAAATAAAGATAAATGTCGTCGTGAATGAAGTATTCCAAATTCTACAAGTAACACTATAACATTCGATAGTCAAAAGAATATATCAAAGTTTGAAAATTAGGCATATAGGAAGAATGAAGTATTCCAAATTTACAAGAATCATTATCACATTCAATAGTGAAGAGAATATATCAAAGTTTGAAAATTCTAAGTATAAACAAAGAATGAAGTATTCCAAATTCTACCAGTAACACTACCATAACATTCGATAGTCAAAAGAATATATCAAAGTTTGAAAATTCTAGGCATATAGGAAGAATGAAGTATTCCAAATTTTACAAGAATAATTATCACATTCAATAGTGAAGAGAATATATCAAAGTTTGAAAATTCTAAGTATAAACGAAGAATGAAGTATTCCAAATTCTACAAGTAACACTATAACATTCGATAGTCAAAGAATATATCAAAGTTTGAAAATTCTAGGCATATAGGAAGAATGAAAGTATTCCAAATTTTACAAGAATCATTATCACATTCAATAGTGAAGAGAATATATCAAAGTTTAAAATTCTAAGTATAAACGAAGAATGAAGTATTCCAAATTCTACAAGTAACACTATCAACACTATCACTATAATAGATCAACAACTTCATCAAGAAGGAATTTTTCAAGGATCTCTAAAAGAATTTGAATAGAATGAAATGAAATGAAATTGAGAATGAAAAGAAGAATTTCTAGTTTGAAAATTCTAGGCATATAGGAAGAATGAAGTATTCCAAATTTTTACAAGAATCATTATCACATTCAATAGTGAAGAGAATATATCAAAGTTTGAAAATTCTAAGTATAAACGAAGAATGAAGTATTCCAAATATAATAAGAAGCACTATACAGCTCAATAGGCACTGAAAATGCCAAAATTCATAAATATGAAACTTCAAGAAGAAGGAATTGACCAATGCATATAAATGTTTAAAATCCCAAGCCAAAACATGAAAAAGTGCTTCAAAACCATACTGCAAAACACTCAAAGCAAAAGCCAAATTCTTCAGAAAATTCTTAACACTAACGTTATTCATGAAGCATTTCAAGAGTTAAGGGGCCAAAGTACCATTTTCCGCTAAAATTTGCAATGGAGATTTATTTGCTTAACCTCATTTTTGGATAACGTCACGGACCAGAAACATCATGTTTACACATAATAAACAAGTAATATAAAAAAAAAAAATTAAAGTCAATTCCTATTTTTTTTCACTCTATTGCAGAAAGTCCTTTATAAATAATTTTCATTTCATTTTTTAAGTTTATCTGGCGCCATCTATTGGTAGATATATGCAACTTAAATCGAAAAAAACTAAAATGAATTAATTAAATTTAATTACTAAATTAATATTTGAAAAAAACTGTATTAACGTCCAGTGTCATCCACTACAAGTTCAAAAAATGTATTTGAACTGAGTGTGGATAAATAAAAAATATTTTATCAACGATATCAAATAACGATTACCACTGCAACTGCAGTCCAACATATTTGTGGTTTCAATTGCTCATCTTAAAGCTACATATTTGAATATAGTTTGTCAATTCTTTCTCTATATAATATTATCTATTCATCTTAAGAAAGCGAATTCATGAAAAGTTTCATGTCGACCAAACGATAATTAACATTCCAATTCTAATGCTTAATAAATCCCTACCGTTAGCGGTGCACGACCACAAATGGCGTAAAGGTCGCATGCCGCTTGATAAATCGTCTTCCGGTCTCCGAGTGGGTAGATAATTATCATCGAACGTTCGAAATGCCCTGACTACTCCTTAGAGAAAGAACGTTTATCATCAAGTGTCAACGTCTGATGTTCGTACTGTCACCAAAACGAGAAAAATGGATTTGCTAATAATAGTAGTTGATAAATGACGTTTGCCAGATTTTCCTTTAGGAAAATACTTGGTGATTCCATTTCTAAAATTTCAATTAAACTTAAAAACGTTTTATGAAAGAATTCAGTGATTTTTATCTGGATGATCTGACATCTCCACCCTGCTGCTGTGTGGTATGGTTTTTGAACCCCAATTATGGACGCATTTGAGGAAGCTCCAGGCCACAATGTAATAAAGACATTTACATGTTTAAATTAAGATGACGCGATAGCATGTGATGGATAAGTAGTAAGCCTCCTTATAGTATGTTTTTGACTGTGACTCTTTTTTCTGCATGTCTTTTTTGAACGATGATTCTTCCTGGCGATAGGGAGAAATGAATCAAATGCTCTATGTACAACATATCAAAGGAAAAAGGATTCACGCCTTCTTGAAGTTATGACATATGAGGATAGAATGCTTGATATGTTATAAATCCAGAATCCCAGCTGTTCAGAGGGAAATCGAAACCAATGGTGCATGTGAAAGCCACACAACACAGCCCAGACTGTCTGTTGGAAATTCAAGTTGTATTTGTCATTACAGTTTCTGTCTAAAAGCTTATAATTCCAGCAA